>VZTE01001812.1:1192129-1226438 GCA_013397775.1 Eulacestoma nigropectus
ATTAATCCACGGGACTCTCTACTCTCGGGCGTGTGGCCACGTGTGGCTGTGTGTGGCAACATGGCCCTGGCAGCAGGGGACCCTCACCACCAGAAGATCAGATGGAAGGGAGCAACGAGACGTTGCTGGGACCCCTGGATGGGCCCACCCATGCTTCCACCTAACCCCTGTCACCCTCTCCCTGTCCCCCCCCCGCTCCCCTTCTTTCCCTATTTCCTTCTTTCTTTTCTCTTTCCTTCTCTTTGCCTCTTTTACTATTAAATAAAATACATCAAATTTTTGGCACCAACATCTAACCTCGTTTGGTTTTAATCTCATTTTTTGGGAATATTTTGAACCAAGTTCTTTCCAGTTTATGCACAGAGACTTAGTTTTCTTTGCTTTTCTGGGTTTAAAACCGGATTGTAACACACACCCATGAGATGTGACAAGGAAGGACGTGGCTGTCAGGGATGGTATCCTCCAGGATTTGTGCAGGTGGGATGATCGAGGTGTTTCTGGCTTCTGTTTTTTTATTTTACAGTAACAAAAAAAATACCAAATTATGTTTTCTTCTGCTTTATCATTTATTGGTTGACTGCTACACACAGATTTTTAGTTTAAACAATTGTCATTTTTTTTATTTAATATCAGATGTTAGCATTTATTATACATCTAAGAAAAATAAGGGTGGAATATATGGAAAGATAAGTAGGAAAAGAGTGCAATTGTTTTGAAGAAGTGGTAGAAATTAGCTTCAGAACAGTTAGTCATGCACAATAAATAAATTTGCTGGACAAAACCCTTCATACAAGACAGCATTTTAATATTTACTATTACCTGTAGTATTATAGGACCTTGAAAGTACCAACCTGAGATCGAGATATCTTTGCTGTAGAACTTTAATTAAAGTTTCTTATAAAATACATTATAAATCATTGTGAGAATGTCAAAATGACAATATTGATGACAAATGGTGGTTCAAATCAGAAAAAAATTGGTCAAAATTAAGAAATTATGAAATGAATGTAGCACTTGCTTATACACAGTATTTATAGTAAGCTGGTACCATCATAAAACCTACACGCAGATAATATAATACACAAAGGCTTGTGAGTAGAGAAGAAAATGTAGAACTATGGCACTATCCCTGAAAATACTGACAATGCTCTAAATTTGAACTTTTAACTTTCCTCTTTTTTTTTTTTTAATCCAGATTTCTGTGATTTTTTGGCTCAACACTCGGGTAACACACAGATGACCTGGGACAACTTTAGCCTGTAAGATTACTGCAGATAACTCATGTTCTGACTTTCAATTCTGTACACATTCCCCTCTGAGATGAAACCTATATATGGTTCTGGGGATAAATTGCTTCAGAGACTCCTCCCTGCAGGTGGCAAGGGTAAAAGAATGAAGCCACCCCTGGCTGGGCTATTTCCAACTTTCCAGCATGAAGATGCTATTTCAGCAGCCCTCCTGCTGCAGATACCCAACATCTCCTTTAGTGGCACTACTGGACATACCGTGCAACACTTGGGTGACACTATAATGTAACAGTCTTCAAGCTATCTAAGGAATGATTTCTCAAAAAAGTCCCTAGGCTTTAAGGCTACAAGGACATCATGAACAGCTCACAAGAGACTTGGACTGCTATGACACACGGCAATAACCTGCTGGCTTTAGAGTGACTCACCCTGGAAAGTAGGCACATGAGCCACTCAGTTCCCTTACCTATGGAGCAAGGGGCCACAGCTTGAGGAAGAAGCTTTTATCAGTGTAGCTGTAATAGAAGTCTAGTAGTATTTCTCCTTCTATTAATAGCTGCTACCATAAAATGGACCCAAGCAGAACTTACTAGATTAAAAACCTGTGTCTGAAGTCAAATTTCATCTTGTGAACTTTATCAGCTTCCTTATTCTACTTAGAATATTATGAAATATTACAAGAACATCAACCTCTGCTCCCTGCACAGTTTACCAGTAAATGTTGACTTACAGTCTGTTAATACTGAGTGCAAGCAAATAAAAAAAATTGCCCAAAGCTTCAGGAGGAATATTCTGGTTGAGGAGTCACCTCCCAGTTTCTCCATCAGCAGGAAGCCTGATTGTGAAGAAAACAGGGCTGTGGGGATCACCAGAAACTGCTTTTGGAACCTCTGAGCACCTACACAAAGTAAGAAATGCCTCAAACATCACAACCCTCCCTTGTTCAGCTTGCTTTTCCCAGCATAATCACAGAAAATAAAACTGGAAGGTTTACCTTGTCTCCTCCTGCAGGGAGGATGAGAGAGACCAGCATGCGTGGACTATAGAGACTATACACCCATGACTTGGAGGGGAGCAGCCCTCTGAGCAGCTGACAAAAAGGCCAGTGCTTCTCACCAGTGCCCAGAATAGGTAGGATGAGACAAATGAAGGACATGCCTTTACAATAAATTTCTTGAGCTGACACATGACAAAACCTATTCCCAGAGCCTGAAAGAAATAAAAGTGATTTGAGAGATGGAAGTCTGACAGAATTATACTCATGTATTCTGTGCAGATCTAGCAAAAAATGCTTGGAAATTCACACATAATAGAGTATTGCTCGTATTTTCTGCAGCTATAGCAGTCTTAGAATCTTAGTCATATCATTTCATGTAGTTAATTTTGTTAGCTGGCAAGCCAGCTTCCCGTCTTTTGTTTACTGTTAGTTATTCTCTAGCAAATAAGATCTTAAAGAAGTAGGACAATATCATGGCTCATTTTTAGGCTCATTTTCCCCCCAGAAACAAGCTATAAGAAAGATGAACAGGTCAAGAAATGAAATACTTATGTCTATGGCATTGTGTGTGTACCTGGTGAAGGTAAGACAAGGCATATTCTACTAGAAAAACAATGGTTTGTATCTCAGCACGCTGTCTTCATGTTCTGTTGCTGTTCACTGCACACACATTCTTCAGAACATCTCGAGTTCATCAGACATCGGGTGGGCTACATGGGAAGAGAAAAAAGTTGTATTGAAATACATCATTGCAGCGGACTTCACACATAGTTTTCACAAGTCTCCAGCTTCTGCTGACATGGCTCTGATTTTGACAAGATAGGTCAGTCTAGTTCAAAAGCTGGAACTCATTATGATAATCCTTTATTGTAAATATGTGGGAAAAATTAACTATAATGGAATACAAATTTTTTTGAGCAACTGTTAAATGCTGGGGCTGGGGCAAAACGGACAGTTGGCCTAGGGCACCAGATTTTTCATAGGCATACGTATTGTTAATGAGCACTCAGTCCATCTATCTGTTACCTTCAATCACTCATGGGTGCCTTCATTCTGCCTCCAGGATGTCTGAGCCAAGACGTCTTGCCACAGCCTGGCAGCAGGAAGCCTTGATGTAACCTTGAAGATGAGAGAAGGCAGCTGCAGATGAATGAATGCATGAAACTAGAGAGTGATGCAGACAGAAGCGGAGTCTGTATGTTACGATCTCGTGGGTTTCTGTTGTTTTGTCTTGGTCAAATAACAGTCTGCCCTCTGTATGTTGGAGGATGTGGTCCCAAAAGGCAGCTTTGGATGTAAAAGGGAGAGGTGGAAGAAGGGTTGGTTCACAATACATATTGAAAACTCTGATCTTGTTATTTTCTTTCTTCCTGCCTCTTTCCTTCTGTTCATCTGCTTCTGAAAGTTTTTGCTTCATGACTCCCCTCAAAATTACTTTCTTACAATTTCTGTCTACTTTTAAAAAACTTTATTTTTAGTACTCTCAGTTGAAGCAACCTAACTTGTACAGATGGCATCAGTTCTCAATAAATAAATAAATTGTATTTGATGATCTACTCAGTCTTCTGATAAAAAGCGATGTTTTTCAGTTAAAATATAAGACAAAATAAAAACCAACAGCTCTGGGCCTTGACTAGGTAGGACAGTTTCTTACACATTTTGATATTGTGTCCCTTACAGCAACATTCTGCATGGAAAAGACTGGCAAACATTAAACCAAGCTCTTAATAAACCACCAAGAAAACAGCCAATTTAGAAACACTCAATATCGTACAAGTGACCCATTCTGACCTTCTGCAACTTTGTTTTCTGTTGAAAATAATCACCAGTTCAAGCATGCAATAGGAGCACCTCCCCATCCAGTTAGGCATTCCCTCAGGGAAAAAAAAAAAAAAAACAAACCCACAACAAAAACACCCATTAAAAACTGCACACGTATTCCTATATTTTAACTACCCAATACTACCTAATAACTACTTTATTATTATTCAGTCAAACTTTAAACACATATTCATGTACAAAGAATTTGCAAGAGGCAACTTTAGAAGCCAGGTGTTTGCCTGGATCCGCAAGAATAACTGTATAGGTTAAAAACTGAGAGGACAACTGAGTTCCAAAGAAAACCAGTGTGCACTCTATGGCATATGACAAGTAATTATTTGACTATTTTTTTTAAGGATGAAAAAAATATTATTTTGCAATGCACAGTAATAACCAAATAATTACCAGCAGTTACTATCCCGGTTTTCTTCTCATATATGAATAGTTTCCTCAATCTACTTGTCGTTCGACACAAATAAAAAATTCAATAAATAAACTCTAATGGTCAATTTAAAACATTGATCACTTTGATCCATTGCAGACTTCCGCTTGGGGTCAAATAGCAAATATCAGGTTTTTCAATTATTTAGTTAGAGCAGTATAAAAGTGCATTTTAGATAAAAATCACACAAGGAATGAAGGCAACCTCAAATTTTAGAAAAAGAAGCAACTCACTAGGGTTCACTAGCATTGTCATAGGCTAAATACATTATGAAGGAATGTTTTCAATCTGGGCTGCATGTTTGGCATGCGTGTCTCATTTGCAACATATACTAGGATACTGGAAATGACTTGTGGATGTGAATTTCAATGACTATTGTATAAGGCTTAGTAATGTCATATGTCTTGGGATTTTTTACCTTGTATACCTGTCCAGAGGAATAGATGGTCAGATAAAGGAAAAAATTTTAGGAGAGCAACAGTGGTGATGCAATAAATGATATATGATTCTCCTCCCTCAATCTCTCTAGTTTCCTCATCTTCTCTCTGGAAATCATTTTGGGTTTTTTCAAAACAAAAGAAAAAAGTGGGTGTACCTATCACTTTCTGTTAAAAAGATCTTCATGGAGTAAAAGAAGCAAAAATAGAGCATAAATTAAATTGATTATGATGTCTTTACCAAGGGACATGACCCTGCGGAAGACTGTTGGCATTTTATTACATGGTCTATTGAATATTTGTGCTGATTTCTCTCACATAAAGGCTAAGACTTTTGCCACAAGTCTCTGCACACTGAAATTCTTAAATGTCATTCTTGTATTGCCTAGCCACAATTCACTATTTATATTTTATTCTGCTTTCCCCATAGCGTATGACTTTTCTATCCACACCAGCTATATTTATTGGATTCTTTTTAACAAAGTACCAATTTGTATCTCTCCCTCCTTCCTGCCCTTATTTATTAAATTAGGCCATGCAGCATAGTAAAGGTGAGAACACGGAGTTGTTTTCATTTGCTGGCTCCCAATTAAGCATGCAGCTGCTGCACTTGAGAATAATAGCCATCCAGGAAGCCTCTGATAAAGGAAAAGCAAGGAAAGAGGTAGAAAGAAGGATCCTTACTGCAGCAGTCCTCATGGATGACCTGTTTTAAGGAATCATTGGGAGCTGGCATTGATCTATTGTGGAACAGAAAGCTGACTGGCTAATGAAGGCATTAGTGGCAGTAGATGCAAGACAAAGGTTTGGTCTTCAGTGTTTTGACATGAGGTACAGGAGCAATGAACCCTATGTTACAACTACACCTCTTGAGAGCTGTATTTTATTTTCTTAGATGTATTGAGCAAGATGAGGAAATAGATGAATGACAAACCAAAAATAATATCATTTTGAAGGAATATTAGTGTGAATACAATGCAGTAGAAATTGAATTAGCTGAGTCCCTGCTGAGTTGTATGAAATAGCTGTTAAAGCTAATTCTCATTGTAACACATAATGGTATTATCGATTTACTTGATACATGGTTAATGAGTGTAATTTTTCAGACTCCTTGAATACAGTAAATCCTGTTTACTCTTTCAGTGCAAACCTGCCTGCTGCCTGTAATTCAACTCTCCTTTTATTGTCTGCTCATTGTTCATTCAAATAGGCCTACTCACATTCCTTCACTGCTAGGACTTGATAACATATTCTGTGGGAGCACATGCGTGACCTTTTTATTACATCTCTGTTATCCTTTGTGACAGTCCAGTGGGAAATTTAAAAGAAACTAACAGCTGAATGGCAGGGGAGCATTAACCCCTTCAAGGACTGTACTTCATGGAAGCATGACACTACATCATGGTAACATGAAGAATGGGTCAGGGTCAACTAGAAAGGTCATTATGAGGCTTGAAAGCCTTGAAACTGTAAGGAAAGAGCTTTGACAGAATGGAAGAAATTCAACAGTAAAGCACAAAAAGGAATCAAGGAAGCTTTTAAATTTTTGGCACAAAATAAGGCTCAAAGGCAAAGGGGCTTTGGACTTTGAAAGGGCATTGCCTGCCTTGTGGTTATTCTCATGGTGAGGAAGGAGTCGAGATCTTTCCCGACACAAAAAGGATTGAGGGTAAATTTAATTTTAATTTTGGCTGGATTTTTGCTTTTATTCTCAGGGATTTTAGACTCTGTGTAATCAGGAGGGACATTATTGGTGAGTTCCAAATTCCATTTTAGACTGTGTATATTTCCCTGTGATTCAACTACCATCCCAGGTCAAATATGTTTCAAAACCAATAAAGTGGATATTCACTGTGTATTTATTCATATCTTTATGGTACCAGTATCTGGCTATCCTCTCCCATCTACAAAAAAAGAACAATAATCCAAAATCCTGTTAAAGGCTTGAATGCTTTTTTAAAATCGTAAGGTGTCTTTCTTCCTTTATGTTTTTTGTGTCTTTGCATGAGTTTTTTGGAAACTGCCACGAACTCTGGGCATGGGAGATCATGGGATCTCCTTTTCACTTTTTTCCCAGGTTTATCTTGCAAGGGGATAAAGAGTATTAGAAACTAGTGTTCTTAGAATTATCTATTTGTATCCGGAGGCATGACAATGTTTTATGTTTGAGCAAACTTGTTTTATTCCAAATGTCTGTTTTGATCTGGCACATTGCCTCTTGCTGCCCTTTCTCAGTGATGGTGTCCTTCACCACAGTGCACACACATTTCTTGACAGTCTTTGATTCTACAAAATACTCCCAAAATGAAGAAAATGAAAATATTCAGGACACTTTACATAGTTTCTTCCATCCTCTCAAAAATATTTGTGATGTTTAAAGGTTCAGATGCCCTCTGTCCCCTCAGCAATCACAGCTCAAACTGAATGCCTGTTTTCCTTTATTAAATATACTGCGGTCCCTAAATACTAAATAAAAATAATACAAAAATAAAAACAGTCTTGAAATCTCACTCCTGCTACCCAGGACCAACCCAGCTTTAAAAAAAGAAAAACCATAAAATGAGTTTGGTACCAGTAGAGAATTTTATAGAACAGATTAAAAATGACTAAAAAGTAGAATCTATTTCAGAACTTTAAAAAAACCCTACTTAAATATTCCATTAAGTTTTCATGCATGCATCCTGTCCTCCCTTTTCCAGTCAGGTCATATTATCAGTTTTAATTACCCGTCATGAGAATGTGAATACATTTTTAGCTGATGTCCTTTTTAATTCTATGCATATTTTCTATCAAATATACAATTACAGAGGAAATATTATAAGTTCTCTATTCCTATTTATCTAAAATCCAAAGGTCATACAGCTTATTGTTTAAAATGCTTTTTCTTTCTGAACTTCTGCAATGACATCCAAATCCCATTTCTATATTAATGTGTGATAATCATCAGTCACAACACTTTTAAGAATAATAATAGAAAAACATATGGGAACTTCTCATATTTATCTACCATATGAAGTACCTTATTCTTGGAAAGGTACTACAAAGATATAAGGTTCATGAAAATCACCAGAATTTTCATGCAGATATTGTGAGCACATGGTTTTAACCATTCTTTCTCTTGCTGAAGTTACGTAGTAAGGAGACTATTTCTTTTTCCCTACTGTAAGAAGTTGGTATAAGAAGATAGCAGTAAAAACAGAGTGTCCAAGTACAAATCTCCTACCAGAAGATACTGAATGGTACATCAATCAGTAAGGGGATTTTACTGTCAGAGAGGTCCCTCTGTGGACGTTTTGTTCTGCTTGGATTTTATTTCTGTCCATATTCCTCTCATCTTCCACATTCCTACAGGCATTGACTCTTACAAATTTATCATCAAATAAAACAACCATGAAGCTATCTTCCAAGGGTATTAGTCAACTGAAATAAAAAAATGAACTTCTGATCTGTTTAAGCCAGCACTCTTCTTCTGAGGTTGTAATTTTAAATTTTATGTACATACCACCAATGCAATAAACTGTCAACTTTGACTCCAGTCACAAGCACACAAATAGATCTAGACTTACTTAAAATGGTTTTTTCCCTTAAAAACTAGTCATGGGCTTTCTTTGATACTAATTAAAGATTACAAAAATGTGTTTGGTATCTACTTCTATTTGTCCAGATCGTTGAAAAATATTAATGAAAAAATAAATAAAAGACTAGAAAAATAATCTTGAAGTTCTTCATTATTTGTGACCTTCCATGAGAATACTTACAGTTATCTATGCAGATTAGAAGGTAATAATCACTTATAGGGTTTTTTGCTTACTTATGTTTTACTTTTCTGATTGGGTTAAGCTGGATTTTTTTCACAAGCAATAGTTTTCTTATTAAAAGACTAAGCACAAAGGTATTAATTATTTTCAATACATCTGCTTTTAAATGAGGCTCTGTTTTTCTCCCTCTTTTTTTTTCCTTAACTTTTCCATGAGAAACTGGGTGAGGGCAAATAAGAGGAAAAAAAAGAAAACCAACTATCTCATTAGAAAATCAAAGTCATTAAAGAGAAACAAGTTCTACTTTTCAGCAATGTTTTCCATTCCACAGAATATAGACAGATTACAAATATGTTGTGTCTTTGAAGAAGAGTGAGAAGAAGGTACACTGCCCCAAACCTACTCTCGAATGACACAAATCTGGCTTGCCCTGTGCTCAGGTTACAGGCCCTGGAGGCACAGGCTGCTCATGCACTGAGTGGTGGAGTGGGCAGATGAGTGACACCACTGTGAGAGGTGATGGAGAACACTCCCTGAACAGCTTGTGCTCCCATCTTCTGCATATTCACACTGCCCAGGGCAGGAGGGTCCACACTGCCTCCTCCATTGTGCTCCAGAGCACATCCAGAACCCGTGGCTGAGCCTGGGCTGGCACCCAGATGTGTTGGATATAGGACAAGTCCAGCCCCAAGTACATGACTTGGGTTAAAATAAAATTTTACATATATGTATATATATATAAATCTACATAACCCCACTTCCTAAGATACTTTTATCTCTATGATCATAAGCGTATGTAAACATTAAAAGCCCAAGCATCCAAAATGGTTTCACAGAGGTTTGAGCATTCTATAACAAAATGCATTCACATAAAAAGTCATACTCACCTCTGAAACTACCAAATAACTTGTCCAATATTTTTAGGGAAAAAAAAACTGTTTTGAAACAAGATGGATTTAAATTCTTCCAAGCCTGACAATGTCTGGATTGCTCTATAATTATAATTCAGCTGACACAAGACCAGAGGGTAATTTTTCCCAGATAAAAATGAGCAGTGAAGTCAGAAAATACACCAATTTTCACTTTATTAAAAAGCTAAAAAACATTGTTACTTGCTAGGTACCATCTCTCTGATGTAATTGAGTGTAAATAAAATACCTACAATCATATATACAATCACTGCCTAAGAAACAAGAAAACTTAGTATCAAAAAAATTTTTTTTGATTCATTTTTTAAATCACTAGAATACTTAAAAATAACTTAATAAAACTCCAACTCAAAACCTAAACTAATTCAAAATCAGAGACTACTTTTGCCAAAACTTTGCTGAGTTGATAGGAAAATTGAAAGAGAAAAAAATATGAGCAATGGAAATATGTTCATACAAAGGAAAAAAAGAGAATGGAATGTATGAGATACTGATTTATAATTAATCAACTAAAGCAGTTTAAACATAATAGAAGCAGGACAAATTCTAAATTGAGAGAACTATTTGTGGATGGAGAAAGGGACATTTTGTCAGATACAGAAAGGCAGAAGAATAGAAACATTTTTTCTTACATACTTTAGAAGTAGCAAGTTCAAATACGCATACCAAACGAAGGGAGAATATCTTTTCAGTCCACCAGTCACTAGGAAGAAACAAATCCTGCTAACATGAACAAAAAGGAAATAAGGATGCTAAATAGTTTACACTGAAATCTCATTGAAGAGATAGCTGAGAATTTAGTTTCGTCCTCAAGGTTGTTCATAATTTGTTAAATGTAGATGAGAAGCAAACTGGTTACACTGGCTTTTGACACCGATTTCTTTCATATTTTTAACAATACAACAAGTGTTTGAAATTGATCTTTTTGCTAGCAGGATTTAGTACAAAAGATTTAGAATATAGCCAATTTTTTCCAAACCAAATTACTATATATAATTAGTCGTGCTTCATGTCATCAGATTATGTAAGAGATGTGGAATGAATCCATCTCAGCTAACTGTCCAGATCTTTCACAGGTCAGTAAAGAGAAAAGGGTACCTAGAGAGAAGTAATTCATACCATCAAACAGGTGTCTATCCTCCCATTGATAGCTATTTACGGTTTGACTATGTATCTTTGAAAGTTAGAACATGCTGATCTATGTCGAATAAAATAGCTATTTCAGCATCTTTGAAAGTGAGGGATTTCTTTAAAGAGGGTTGTTTACTATTAGAAATTCTACCATTAGTGGCTATCATAATAAACAGAAAAATAAATGCAGAATTATTCACAATGAGTTACTAATATTTTCTTTTTTAATAAAAATGCTTAAGTAAAGGCAACATTTAGTAATGAATCCTAGAAGTAAAAAGTTTAAAAGCCTTTCTAAATTTTCTTGCACTAGATAATCTGAAAATGAATTAGGGCTATAAAGTGCACAGCAATTGACCTTCTTAGATATTACATACCTCACTTATAAAGCTAATTGCATTTTAATTGGGTTTTAATAAATGGACAGTTTTGCAATGAGATATTAGATTTTAAACACTTTTGGTTTTAATGAGTGTTAATTTTCCTGGTGATTTGCTTCAGCATAGAAGTATCATGACTGAATTAATTCTGCCTGAAGCTTTTCTGTATTTTAAGGTCATAAATGTTGACAAGTATTATAGATGATAAGGAAAAAAATTATAAAAAACCCCGAAACCGGGGAAGTTCAGTTCAAAAAGAGAAAATACTTGAATAAGACCTCTCAGGATACAATGGCTATGCAAATGTTGGGAAAGGCATTTTGAGCTGCAAATGTTCACATATTTTGAAGTACATTTTAGCAAGGTTTGACCTTTTTCTCTAAATATAGCCTCAACACAATCCTGGATTAAACCTGAATGTTTGAGATAGAAATATTTTTCTTTTTTTCCTCAGGTTCCCTTCCCATTGTATGACAGTCTTATTCATATGCAGGGCATACAAAGAGTCCAATTGAGATATCTTAAAAAATTATATCTTTTTCTAGCCACATACAGATTTAACATCACTCTTTTAAAAACACTCTTATGTCTTCTATTCATTTTCTTGTGAGCTCTTTCTACCTGCAAAGTCGTCCCTTCATCAGCTGTTAGCTGGAGTCCACACGTGTGCTTTATAAAATCTCCTTGTTCCCCTTTTCCCATGAGCCCTGACCCTTCCTTCCAGGGAGGGACACCTGTTGCTTGGTCTCTGATCACAACAGCTGGAGTCAAATAAAATGGAGTACTGAGTACCCTGGAAAATAACCCTGAGAGGCTGGCTGGTGAGGCCTTTTTGTCTCGGGGTGAGCATCACTGATATTCTTTCACAAATATCTTCTGTCAAAGTTTAGCTGCAGTATCTCTCAGGACAAAGCCCAGGTCTCCCTTTCATTCATAATTTTTGTTGTTTGCCTCTCTGTGTATGGGCTGGCTGCATGTGGCAGTCTGTTACACTACTAGCGGTTATCGACTCATTTGGTTGAGGCATGTTCAGCTCTTTTAATATATTATCTTGTCTCATCTTCAGGTGTCACACTCAAGGGCTCCCAGTGCCACTAAAGGTAACTTAGCAGTTTCCATTGATCCTTATTGCAGCAATTTTACATGATCCTCTAACAGGGCAAAGGTTAACCTTACAGAGTACTGGCTTGAAAATGTCCTATAATAATACAGTAATATAATAATTAAGTAATACTATAATCAGATGTCATATTCATATATATATACACACATATAAATGTACATATACATATAAATGATTAGGCTCTTCTGGGCACAGGTGAGTAAAACAGAAGGAATCATAAAAAGTCATATACTACAGTCATTGTAATCTAAAAAAATTTTCTCCCAAATTGGTATAATCTATGAAATTCATTAGTGCATTGTTTATTATTTCTTTGTTTAAGGAAAATAAATTAATAGACTAATAAAGAAATATATGATAGGATTGTACAAGTGAGAACAAACATATCAAAACCAGTGAGAGGTAAAATATACATTTAATGTAAAATAGTCACTTGCCTTGTATGCTTGAGATGTTAAACTTCAGTGCATAATCTTTCATATGATCAAAATACCTCCTTCATCAAAAATGCTGCTGTACTCAACACTTCAAATTTTTCATTTTATATGTAACAGCAATTTTGAACTCTACTGCATTTTAGAGTATTCAAGGAGTGTTTTACTTAATAAAAGTATAAACATATAGACATAGTTTATTTCCTCATGTGTCTTGCCCTGAATAATAACTCTGAAACTACTATTTGAAGAGGACAAGAACACTTTAATTTTTTAGGGGTAGGAGGTTTCTACAGCTATTTAAATTTTTATATTTACAGAGCAACCCTTAATTTTTCATCTACATATATTTCTACTTAAGCATATATAGATACACTGATGTTACTGTGGGGAAGTAACATTCGGATTTCAAAAATATCTATAATTAGTGGACCTGGATGGTTTAAATTAGTGATATTTGTACTGAAAAAAGTTTAAAAATAAATGTATGCCAAGTAAAACATCTGGAAAGTCAGAATAGCAATGATCATAGTTTGAATTACAAAGGGAAACTTTAACTAAAATGTGGAAAGGTACAGTTATTGTGCAACTAAGGTGGGTAGCCTGCATACTGACCCAAAAGACCACTGAAGAGTTCATGCTCGTTTAAGTAACTCGTTCAACTCATATGAAAATCAAAGATCAACAGCTCCAGATGTGCAACTAATGTACAGGCATATTTGTATGAAAAAGTGAGCCCTGGAAATGGGTCTGCAATGGGGAACTCCTATGTATGCTTCCTGTAAGCAAAAGCAAATGCTTTTTCACATTCCAGCAATGCTAAAGCACCTTTCAACTTTCTGAAACTCAGTCCTAACATACTTACCTGTGTAAAGAAACACCAGACACTTCTAATAACACTTGGACAACTGTCTGAACAGGCAGTATGCACTAAGTACTTCCAAAATCAGAAGGCATGGTGAAAGTTCAGAGGATTTAAATTTTTTTTCTGCAAGATCAATGAACTCAGCTGAGCTGTTTTCCTGGAGGAGGGGCAATTTTTTTCACTTTCCCAGGTGGACGACTTGACAAACTTTTTTTGTATTTAAAAAAAACCAAACGGTCCCAAGCAGACTACTGGCTTCCAGACAACTTCTGATGGAACAGCTGGACTATGGATCAGCAAAAAGAACTATACAAAACATTAACACTGCTGGATCACATATTCTTTAAGGTACACTTGACCAGGACACAAGACTCTGCTTAGAAATCCTCAAAACACACCTTAATAAAAACCTAGAGGTTTTTATTAAAATATCTTCAGTTTACACACAAGGACTCCAACACAGAATAAGCCATTGCCTTCAGGGAACCTGCCAGTAAATACAAGAACATGTCTGGGAAAGCCAATCCACAGGACTTGAGAACTGAGCACTATCCAGAGAGAGAACTCCAAGCGCAAGGAGATCAGATTTATGGAGAACCTTCAGTTGAACATAAGTGCACTGAAATTTCCTCAGATTTTTTTTGTAGAGAATTCTTTCACTCTAACCTAGCTGAAACCAGGACAACTGCTCAGGTGTTATGTGTTAGCAAACCTTGCCTTTCTAGTTATCACCTTGTATTTGTGATTCAAGGGCAATTATTAATTAATTGTAAAGCCCTTTTAGAAAAAGAAATAACTTTATTCAGCTTAATTTTTTCAGCTCAGATTTACATGCAGTTACAGGTACATGATGGCCTGCAGCAAATTTAAGAGCCAGTAACTTGGTCAAAAATATAATATGGTGGAAACATACTAGTAACCACAAAAAGTCATGGAACTTTAACTGGGAAGATTAAGAAAAGTATTTTACTTTTAAATTTTCTGTAATACCTCAGTTGTATAAATATTTAAATTTTAAACTTATTTTATTATGGGCAAATGCTCATCTGGTATAAATCAGTGTGGCTTCTTTGAATTTGAAAGAGCTATGGTGATTTACTCCAAGTAACTCTATGGCTGTCCCTTAATGTTTTTTTTTTATATGATTATTTCAGAGTGCCTTTTAAATTGATAGGTTATTTTCAGCTACAAGGGAAGCTGCATTCTGCCTGTTTTTAAGCTATTTTACCCATAGACAAATCTGTGCTGTCAAAACAGGCTTTTAGAAGTTGAACAAAATCCAAAAAATCCAAGCTACGTATGTAGTAAAAGTTGGCACCAGTTTATCTATAAATTCTTAACCATAAGAACAACAGCAAAATCTTCTAGAGATCTGAATTTTGAGGCTATCTTGTTTAGCTCAAGGGCAGTTGCTAATGTAGGCGATCTCACACCTCAGATGTTAAGGATATAAAGACAGCACATTTATGCTTTATATTTATTTGTTATGACATTGCCCTGAAGAAAACTAACATTACTGTTAAAAGAGTAATACACATCATGTAGTGAATGATAGCTTGATCTGTCATGACAGAAGGTACAAAACGTGAAAAGTCTGTTATTTTCCAATTTGGCTCCTTGATCCTTTAGTAAAAAATGTGTTCCATTTGTAACAAGTGTAATTAAAACTGTACTGATTAATTCAAGACATAACCAAACATCCTAAATCCTGTGAATAATTTACATAGCATTCTGTAGTCTGTTGCTTTATTTATTCTGTGTGCTACATGGAAAATTCAGCCTCATCTTCAGATGCACAACTTAGATTCACCATGGAAAATTCTGGTAATTTAATGCATTTTCAAAAGAGAGAGAGAGAAAATTACTGTAATCATAACAATTCTTTATAGAGTAATCTCAAAAAAGGATGAATTTCAGGGCAGGACCCATAAGAAAGTTCTGCAGTGATACCAAAATTCTGCTTGTACAGAAGGATGAGCTAGATTGCAATCTTCAATATGTGTTACATAAAGAGGACTGATCGACTCCAGATGAAAGTTAAGTATTTTGCAATAACTACTACATGTAGCTTTTGGACCTTCATGTGCTTTGTTGGAGTGCAATATGCACAGATTTTTTTCTCTAAGTTCACAATTCCAAAACAAACAGCTATGTTAAACAAACCGTCAGAACCACAGTGATTAAGGTTATGTCAACACCTCTGCAGTTTTTCTAGGGACTACAATTCAACTAGGAAAAATTCACCCCAGCCTGGAAGCTAGTTCAAAGATAAATCAAAGCTTACTTGATTTGGAAGAAAAATTCTCTGACAATTTATCATGCACAGGAATGAAGGGAAAACATAAAATTAATGATGTTTCAGGATCTATTTTGCATATACTGGATAACAAAGATATTTTTAGAAAAACTCCCATGCAATTTCAATGCAACATTTCCTCCAGCTATTTGAGGCAACTGTACTTACTGCCTTGTAGATGGACATTGCCTAGGAAGTATCATTCCAAGACCTTTAAAAACAAGTTAATACACTCTGCTTTGATAGCAGAGGGAAAAATTATATCCCCTCCTGCAGTAATCCTTTTAAAAATGCCATTTATGCAAACAGACATCAAGAAGATATCTGTTAGACCTTGGGCTAGAAGCTCTATTTCTATGATCATTTTGAGTGGAAGATGCAGATAGGGATGAGTGAAGCGTAGAACTCTGTATCCTTTGTGTTTTGGAATGTGATGAGGGACAGATGTCTTATACTTTAGAACTAGAGATAAAAACTCTGGTTCTGTGAAAAAAAAAAACAACCAGAGAGTCAGAAAAAAATGAGGTGCTTAGATAAAGGAAAAGGGAATGAGAGGAAGCCAAGCACAGCAATGTACCTCTTTCTCCCCTGTTACCCCTGCAATGCATACTATCTTCACTGTGCAGCCTCCTTCTGTTTTTAGAAGAGTGGGTCTGACTCCCCCTGCATTCTTGTCATGTTGTAAGTGTAGGGTGGTTAAGGGGGTGGGGCTGGGGATATTTTTTTAAGTATGGAATTTGTGCAGAGCTGACAGCAAGATTAATAGAGGGGACCATAAGGATTCCTGCTGAGCACTCTATTAAGCCAATAAGCACTGAACTAAGAAAAATTTGCACAATGGACCGTAATGGCTTCTGAACAGCTGTTCTGGTCTACCATGTCCAACCCTACTTTTGAAATAATTTCTAAAGTTGGCTCCTCCTTACAAGTAAGTTCTTCCAGTTTTCACTATACACCAAGTAAATATAAGATAGGAATTTAAAAGCTGGGGTTTTATTTTCCTTGTGTATAAGCAGAAGTGATTTTTTCACCTTTATATCCTTGCCCGTGTTCATATTAATGCTAGTCTTCATTTTTCTACCATACCTCATGCCTCTTCCCTTATGCGTGCACAGTTAGTCTTGTTTTCCTTCCTACCTATGTTTTACATCTTCTCCAGAATACTTTTCTTCAACCTTGTTATTCTTTTTTTTTACTGTTCTTTCCTGATTTACAGCAGATCCCATTACTCCCTCCCAACTTTGCCCTTACTCTATTTCTGCCTTCAGCTTAACCTCCTGTTCATGAGTCCATAAGCTCTAATTTATCTTCCACTCCAGAGCTCACTTAAGTAAAATTTAAGAAATTTGTTTCTCCCCCACTCCAGTATTACAGAGCATGGGAGTTCTGGGGCCCTTAAAAAGGCAGCTGGTCCCATTTTGTAAGGAAATCATGCACAGGTGCTGGGAATCATTCAGGGCTGATGGGTTTCCAGCCTCAGAAGTCATAGAAACTTATGTACATGTTTGTGACTGGGGTAGGTTTTAAGTTTTTTTCCTTTCCTCTGGGAGGGAGAGGATTGAAGCAGCTTAGTACTGATAAAGACAAGGACTGGGGATGGTAGTAAACGAGAGAGGCTCCCTTCCCATGACACAGTAGCACTATCTGAACTTTAAGAAGTAGTTACCAGTTATCATGGATCTTTTATAGTTAGATTACTGCCATATCTGAAGTTTGGCATTCAAGATGTCCCTCTTCTAGCTGTATCAGCAAATCGTGTCCGTGATGGCCTTGTTGAAAATAGGCATAAAAAGAAGCAAGATCAAAATTCTTCATAAGAACCAAAGGAAGAGTATAAGACTAGAAGGTTTACTTCTAAACGGACATTAGAGGATAATCTTGACAGATGATGGCTATGTGTGCATCTACCCATCTTTAATATGGCTATGGCAAGCTAACCTTGAGGCATGAATAGATCACTGAAGACGTAGATATTGAATCGATGATGTAGGTTCCAGATCTGATGTCAGAAGCTAAGTCTTTCTTTTGGTAAGGGAAATCCTGGTCAGGATGGTATAAGACTTTTAAGCATATCTCTTGGTTTCCTGTATATATTAGAATTTGATCTTTTATCTGATGTATGGCATGAGATACCTAATTATCTGTGGAAATGTAAGTCTGAGGAGTGGATGCTGACCTAGCTTCTGACCTGAAATCTGTTGCCCAAAATGTCAAGTGATGAACTAAACCCACAGTTCTCTTCATTCTAGTATATCATTAATCTGAAAGGTTCAGGCAGAGCTTGTAGTCTTCTGGAAGTGGCTATGAATAGGCACTTTTACCTGCATAGCATTGACTGACCCATCTGATATATTGAGGTTATGATATAACAGTGTGTTAGTGGAGGAACTCTAAAGCTCATCAGTCCCACCTTGTCTGAAACAGAAACTCTGGCCCCAATAATATGATTGTCTGATACAATGAAAAGTGACTGACTCCCTTTCTTATAAACTAACCTGTAAAACTCTCAGTAAATTTTCTTCTAAATTGATGCATTATCACTGATGAAGCATCCAGCTGTGATGGAAACCCTGAGCTTTGAAAATACTTTTGCATTCTGCCCCATTTTATAGGTGCATTTGTTTTTTAACAGAAATAAAGGTTCTTAATTGTGAATTTTTGCTTGCATTACTTAACACAAATTCAGATACAGGATAATAAGAACTGAAGTAAATTAAGATTGCTAGTATATTCATGAATTCTGCAGCATCTCAGAATTCTTATTATATTTCCTCCATACGATTTGTCCATGCTTTCCTATTCTCTATGGCCAAATGGTTAATTGAAGTTTCAAAAATAAGTGGAAACCCTCATAAGAAGTGGATCTGCCCCTACACATCAAAACCAGACAACAGACTGTACAATAGCACTAATAAATATTTTTGAAAGCACATACCAAAAATTTAGCCCTTCAGTGTGAAGAGGCATTTCTCAGACTGTTCCTGGAATTTCTGCAGTTGAATATCAAAAAAGAAAGCAGTATTTCAAGGGAGTATTTCAAAGTATTTCCTTTTCACAGCCACACTATACACTCATCTTAGCCATTAGTTATTTCGCAGTGTTAAATGTAATTATTTCACATGAGAAAATTAAACCAAAAGCTGACAACAATGGCAATGCTCCCCAGTCCTTATTCCCCCTGGAGAAACAGGAGGAACCAGGCAATGAGCTGCAAATTTACAAGAGTTCATTTGGGTGACTGAATTGATTTTCTTTAATCCCACCATGCTCCATATTTTCAATCAAAAAGCCAAGTGTTTAACAAAGGCTTTTGCCCTGAATAGAGTTATCCTGGAAATTGCCTGTTTCCTGTGGCAGCAGCAAGATTCCCAGCCACTTGAATTGTATGAGTCAGAGCCCTCAAACAGGTCTGTGTGTGACTGCCAGTGGCAGTGTGACAGTGTTTTTCTTAGCAGCTGGGGAAGTTTAGAAGTTATAATGGAAAGATTTTCAATGACTTCCCCATTATATCTGAATATGCTTGGAGTTCTGCTTTGATGTTTCCAACATCGTATATGAAAGTATCTAAGTTTTCCAGATGTTTCCTCAATAAAGTAAAGCATTTTAACTCAGTGACCAAATCTTCCCTTATACATTTAAAGCTCCTTTTCAACCGCAAAGAGAAATCCTAGATGAATTAAATCAATAAAATTACACAATTCTGTTATCTGTGTCCAAGCTGGGCTGAAGTTCACAGCACTGAATAATCTAAGTTTGTTAAGATCAAACCTTTTCCTGGAAGGGATCTACACTGAAACCTGTCCTCTTTGTACCTCTTGGAAATTCAGATCTCTTCATCTGTTGGTGACTTCTAAAAGCAGTTTTCAGTTTTCTGAGGGGAAGATCAAGCATTTTTCCTCCAGTACAATTTTAGGCCCCCAGTTAACATCACAGCATTGATATTTCCTATTAAGTCAATTTTTAAGCCTAAACCAGTGAGTTATTAAATCAAATTTTAGAAATAATCAGGATGTTTATACACAAAGTTCATGGATTCTGGATTGGCTCTTCAAAGACAAGGATAGAGGTGTTTTGCAAAGCATATTTCAAAAAGGAATTGAGAACAAATAATTAATCTAATTTTTACTGCTTCTGTGTCTCAGGAATTCAGAATTTGAGAACTGGTATCATAAAATTCCTGTTATTAAAAGGGCAGCAATGGTATTCACAGGTTTCATCACTACCAAGAAAAAATTTCTAACCTTCTCTTGGAAAAGGGCCTTTTTAGTGCCTGGTAAATTGAGATTCCATCAACAAGAGAATGACTTTAACACAATATTGAATTAAACTTGCATTACTACCAACCACAGATGGAACTTCATCTGTTGTAACAGCTACAATATTTAAGAAGACTCAGTCATCGCACTGAAAATATTTAAGCAGCCTTTCATATATTTTATGTATGTCTTATGGTAACCACCAGCCATAACAAAGACTTAATGTCTGTATTTTCACCTGAATAGCAAAAGAAAATAGTTTTCAAAATTATTTGAAACTGATCATTTACAAATTTACTCATGTCACTGCTTTGCAGAAACTTTTAAACACTTCTGCAGAGAAAATCTCAGTAAATTATTACTATTAAAATAATAAATACTATTCTTTTAATGTTTAAATGAGATAATTTTCCAGCACATGTGGTATTATGCATTTATAAAAGTTCAAAATATGAATAAATTTTTTTTAAAACTTAAGGATGAACTGAGGTGTTGCTGAACCTGACTACAAAACACTCATTGATACCTCTGCTGGTCAGAATTTCACTTTAGTCTTCTGGGCTCTCATCCAACGCTTTTTGGCCTACAATGCCCTTTAGGGATGGTCCTAAAGTTCCTTCCAGCCACATTCAGCAGCAGTTACTGACAAAGCCATCTCCTTTGGAAATACATCAGGGAATTTATATCTGTGTATGCAATTGCATCCATTCCATCTGCAAATAAAGTTGACAAATCAGCACTCTTTTTTATTTTTTTTCTTGCAGATTTTCACCCTGAACTTTCACAGAGTTAAAAGTAGAAATCATAGAACCAGGTAGTCTATTGTTGGGGTAACTTAGAGTGTACTGTAAATACCTATAAATTATCACAAATTTCAGATAGATACAGCAGGTGCATTTGGACTTTTTCTGATGAATAAAGTTCCAATGTTAGGGAAGTTTCGGGTACTTCCTTTCAGAGGCAAGTAATTTCACTTAGGCCAAAACAAGAGGTTGAAAAATCAGTGAAGAATGGTCGGCAGTTTTGTCCTTGACCAGAAGAGGTCACCCTTGTGTGTGGCATAAAGTCAATCAGAACCCTTCACCCTTTTCTGCGGTTCACTAGAAATTAGGGGCTTTGGTTTAAATGAAAGATATCATATCCAACTTTTCCTGAATTTGGGAAGTTTTGGAATCCAGGTTGGACCCAGGTTTGACACCTCAATCCTTGGTTTTCTGAGCAAGGTGGACTGCTGATGGCACAGGTAATTTTCAACCTCTGCCATGGCCTGAAGGTCTTCACTTGTTCCTTCCTGTGATGAGATTCACATCATATCTCCAGCTCATGTAGGTTTCAATGAAGAAAAATGTGTCTGGGATCAATTTTTTTATGTTAATTGGTATTTGGTGAAAGGTGAAAAGTGCGTTGCAAGATATCCATTTCTTTTATTATTTTATATTCATTTTTTTAAAGGATCGTTTTCAATCTCGCGAAACTTTTCTTTAAAACAAAATTTATCGTTATAAACTTTGTTTCCTCCCCTGCTTTTGAGAATTTGAAATGTAAGAGATGTATTCTTATGGGTACTGTACATTCCTCTATTTCCTAATTGGGTTTCTAATGCAAATTCAGTTCATCCTTCTTCTCTGTTGTCACAAAACTATGACTGCTCATCTGAGATTTTTTTTTTACTTTTTTTCCTTCTTTAAAAGAAAAGCAGTGTCCTTTCATACATGTAACCGAGATCTGGAAGTCTGCCCTCATCTGTCTGACTCATCATTTTCAAAAGATGCTGGGAGTGCTGGGAATCAAATTCTAGCTGTGAGACTGAAGGTAGATACTTGAGTGCCAAATTCCATTGCCACTTTACCATTCGAGCCCAAGAAAGAATGCAAAGTAGAAAGCAAAGCACCTCTTTCTGTTTTTATCCTGCTACCAATCATCACAGAGCCAACATGGCTCTTTATACTAAAAATATGAATAATGTACAAAAGAATTTTAGAAAAATACCTTTAGGCTAGAAAACTGAGACTAATCATAATATTGTTTTTCATGAAAATAAGACTTGCTTTGAAGTATTTATGCTACTTCCTTACTATTCCCTTGGCTATATTTTGTTTTCATAATGTTTATTCAGTTAACTTAGTTATTTTTATACTTGTCTGGTCTTAATACCTTCTCTTTTTCCCCTTTCTTTTGATTAATGCTTTTTTCAGTTTTCTCAGGCTGATTTATCTCTGTCAAGTATTGCTTCATAGTGCAAGGCGTCAGACATAAATCCATTACTTATGGTATGTCTATTGCTGCAGAAAAATGTGTTTCACATGGAGTTCAATTTTTTTTCCCAATTTTAAACACTGTTTTCCATTTATGGAACATTAAGACTAATCTTTAAACAAAGCAAAATATAACCTAGGTGTTCAATTTTTAACCTATATAGTCCTAATTAAGTATTTCTTTCCACATAGTTCAGGAGACATTGCTACTGGGGATGTTCAGATATTCTAAGCTCAAGTAATAACCTTCAATCCCTATGCAAATTAAACCTGTGCCTTCATGGACCTGTCTATTGTTTCTTACAATGGCTGTGATGAAAAGTTGAGACTTTGGTTAACAGCACTGTAATATATTTTGAATGATGCTAAGAAAATATTAGCATAGTATCAATGCAGACAATCAAAATCTACTGGAATCATAGTTATAAGAGGCTAATATTCTCACTGAGTATATTTAGAAAAAAATTACTTCTATCTCTGCTACTTGAATATGATGTAGGGATGGGAAGTATCTAAGCAAAATTATTAGTCTTTAGATTTCTATGTCTTGTGGCTACATATCCTGTGGTAAAGAACTTCTTGCCTCTATTTACTCAACTTATTTCTTAGATTTGTACTATCAGAGATAGCTCTCAAGTAGGACTGAGGTTTTATGCTTTTAGTGTTCTGTTCTGTTCTGTTCTGACACATAAACACATACAAGCTTACGTCAGTGAAGTTAGGGACAAAATTCCTGTTCATCTTGGTAGGTTCAAGATTTCACCCCAGACATCTTGGGAGCACTGGCACTTCTTAACATTGCCACATTTTTTTGACAGTAAGTAAAACAAACATACTCTAAAACTTGCTGGTTTTAAGCCACATTACTCATCGCAAGTCTTTCTGTATAGATTGAAAACTATCACCCATTTTTTTTTTTGGCAATAAAGGAAAATTGGAGGCATCCGCATACTAAGTACAGTGTGTAAATGATATAACATTAATCAAATTCTTTCATTTAAGTCTATTGAAATAATTGTTATTTGAAAAAACCCCGATTTTTTCCCTTCATTTGATAATAGGAGCAGATTAGAAACGTAGAATGTCAGATCAAACCATGCAGTTAGCCAGAGTGAACTGTCTAAATATCTTCTTGAAATCACAGCATGTCCTTCTCATCAAGTGTTGGAATTTGAATAATGTTCAGCCAAGGATTCATATTTACTTCACTTAAATGTATCTAATATTGTATAACATAACTTAGCTCTTAACTCAAAGGTGTGTATGGTAACAGTTCTTCCACATTTACCCTGTAAGTTACTCAAATGAGGAACTAGAACGTCTTTTTTGTTACATATTGCCTAGGTAATTTCTCTAAACCTGGAAAATTTGCATGCGTTCCCAAGTTAGAAAGTCAGCAAATGACTTATTCACCTTCTTTTGCTTAGTGTATGCACACACCTTCGATCACACAGAAAAAAAATTAATTTGTCAACCCAAAAAAGCCATTAACCTGAGAGAAAACATTCCACTATGATCCATGGATCTATGAATCACATTCATCCCATGGATCTAAGATGGTGTATTTCTGGTGAATGCTGGACAGTGTGAAAGAAACAAACAAGTACACTTTGCAATATTCATCATGTCCTTTACAGATTGAAAACTGAGCTCAACTTCTACTTAATTTAAATACACCAAATATTATTTTGCTTACAAGTAACATCAGGCATTTTTTGATTAATACTGATAAAAATATTGATTTGGTATTGTCAGCACACATTCAAAAAACTAAAGATGACTATGTCTGGATATCATCAAAAGAGCACTTTTCCCTTTCATTTTTCTTGATGTGCTTTTAACAAGCAAATTCCATTTAACTTTATATCAGGTTTTGGTATCAGGTTTTGGTATGAATTACGTTGACTTGAATCTGGAATAACCCTTTGGAAAAATCGGGTAATTCTGTATTCCTTTTTTTTTTTTTCTTTTCCAATTAGGCTCTTGTATGTTTATTATAGCTTATAGCTGCTTTTCAAATATAATAAAAATACTATTTGTTTTATGTGGGATATACCATATTAAATGCTCCACTTTTATGTCATTGTTTTCCCTGAACCTCTGCTATCCGAAAATTTGACGATCACCAACTATCTTTTCTCCCCAGTTTTGTAAAAAATGTTATACACTGAATACTGTTTGACAAAAAGAAAATATATACCTGAAGTAGAATTGATCATCTTATTGAACAAGTTGGGCATTAAGCATCTTGCTACCTGAGAAAAGCATTATACACCCAACGTTTGAATGAGAATTCAAGGCCACAGCACTTCAGTCTAAACAGAATTGTTTGACAGAGAACCCTGGGAAAAATTTAAAATATATCTCCCTGCTTTATGAATGGGTTATTTACTAAATTATTCCAGAAGTTCTAAGGAAAAATGATCTCTAGTATTAACTGTTGAGATTCTGCTAACATCAGATTTCTGTAGACAATTCTGCTTGAGACAGAGCTCTAACAGACCTCCATACTGCCTTCAGATGCCTTTCACTTCTTTCTTCTTTCCTTGCATAATCATCCTTAATTCTAGAATATTCTTTTTTCAGAGGATCTTCAGACTTCTTCCTGAATTCAATAAGCATAAAATGCAACAGTTACAGTCACAGGAGTGAGTTTTACTTTTTCCTATTCAACACAAATATACTCAAGCCACACAATTTCTTGGAATGCAAAAATCTCTATACCTCCATGCCACTGAGGTAACTTTTGGAAAATACCATCCACAGCATAGTAAAAACAGACATGACAGCTTGAAAGCCTTGAAAGAGCTGACAGAATTTCTTTTTGAAGTAAAGACTATTGTAAAGCATAATCAGAAGAACCATATCCTCATCAGGTAGAAAAATACCTGGTAAGAAGATGCGCTGCCAGCCTTCCCAACCACCCCACACTTTTTACGACAATGTGTCTCCAGAGATGGCAATTGTATGTCAAGCATGTTACGTGCTGGGAAGGTATCTTCAGAGAGCTTGTGCATGCAGCATTACAGGTTCATCAGCCCTAACATAGTAGGATTAGTTGCAAATACTAATGCAGTGGTGACCCTCCATTCACTTCTGTCTCTTCAGTGGCAAGATTCAGCCAACCTATGCTTCACCAGCAACAGTTCTTCAGCAGAGGCTGAACTCCTGCAGGGGTCCTACAGCCACCTGCAGACTGTTTTTGGACGCTCAAGAAGCTAGTTCCAAGTATCCCTTTCCTTCTGCTCTGAGTAGCTAACAACTGTTCAGCCCTGTCCCCCCACAGAAAGTAGTGCACTAGAAAAATCTGTGCTCCTTTTCCAGAAAAAAAAAAAAAACACAAACAAAACAAAACAAAAAAAAATCAGGAAGGAAAATAATTAACTGTTGTCACGAAGAACATCTCCACAACTGAATTTATTTATGTATTTTGAAAATATCTTGACATTTTTTTCCATGTGAGGATATATTTTAGATGTTTTTAAGACTTTTGTATCATCAACATTCATCTGACTGAAGAGTTGATAGGCATCTGTGTAACTACATTTGGGTAATTTGTAAAAAACTCTTATTTTCAAGAGGGTCATGAATAACTGTCTTGCTCCTACTTACTGTCCCTTCCTGTTCCAGGTGAAACTTTCTGGCATAGACATGCATACTTTGAAGGGTAGCAGTTTTCCAACAGAGGTAAATGGAAGACAGAGAAAGGATGAGTGGATGTTAATATTTTAGGTATTTGTGTCTGAGACTTTAGCCCTGCATAGAATAGTTACCTTGTACTACAGCTGCAGAGCCGGCCTTTGGTCTTGTTTTAGGTACTCAGTTTTAAAACCAGTACATACAGCACAAATATACTTAAAGACTGTGGGATAAAGTGGGCATACTGAGGGAATTAAATTTTCAATAAAATCAAAATCTTTAGCATATCAGGAAATATATTATTTGTACAACCTCTATCCTCAATCTTTTCACAAAAATGACTGCCTCTATTTTTTGCTAAGCCTGCAAAAATATATAAGAATGGAAAAAAGAATACCTCATCTAGAGACATCATACCAAAGCCAACCACTGAAAAGGTACATTACTGATGTTTCTAAGTATATAAAAAGATTTTAAAAAAATTAAAAAAAATAGAAAATAAAAAAAGGCAAAGAAAGGCAAGAAAAAGAAGATTTCATGTCAGCGAGACAGAAGACCTTTTTTGGGAATGGCTGAATCTTGGGTAATATGTTAGTTAGTAGGTAGATGAATACTTAAAAACATTTAGGGATTCATTTTTGCAACAACTTTTGTAAGCCTGTTACAATATATAAATCCTAATCAGGCTCTTATAACATCTTCCATTAAGTCCTTCTGCTTGTTCTATGAACAGGATTTGAGAACTAGAGAATTCAAACAGGAAATATTAACATTAATTTACTGATCTTTGTTGACAATTTGATTGTTCTCCTACCACCAGAGCAAGCCTTTTGGAGGTTGATGAGCAGTTTGATGCCAAGTTTAGCGTAGTCAAAATGACAGCAAACACATTCATGAACAAGGCTGTAGTTATTCTAAAACTCCTGACCTAATTAATATGTAAGTGAACAGGAAGAAGGTACAAGATGTTAAAGAACATCTTATTTTGAAATCAATCTTCTGTAGCTAAGATAACCTAAAATAATACCGGTATATGGTGTACCTGAAGTTGTATACTGGCGTTTTTCAGAAGTACCGAGAACAATGAGGCATCGAGATACCAGTGAAATTAAATCACTGAATGGGAATTGGGCAGATAGGCAGTTGTGGATTAGTTTCCTTTCATGATTGCCACTTAGCTCTCCCAAAATAAACACATGTAACAAAACCAGAACAGACATTCGAATTAAAATCCAGAACTTCCTAACAGGAAATATGATTGCCTTGCACTTTATGCAGGCAATCTCTTTGTTAAGAAAATGAATAAGAATGGAAATATATAGGAAAGTGTGAATAGTACTTCGGAGAGGAAAATCTGTGCTAGTTCTTTACCAGTTGTTTACAGGGAGAGGCCTTTTGCCTTTCTCCTGAAAACAGGAGGCAGGGAGGAACATGGGTCAGACTGGGAGCTACAGAGGGGTAGCCAGCAGGCAGAGATGGAATAACTCCTTCTGTGCCCTCTTCTGTGCCCTCCCCTTGCAACACTATAAGTACAGTCAAATACAGAAAAGTGAAAGGGAAAAGTGCTGGTCTGTGCTAAAACTTGCTGCAGTACAAGAGTTCAGGAGTGAGTTCAGTTGGAGAATGTAGCTCGGCTTCTCTAAGATGAAATAACCTTGGCTACAAAACTAGAGAACTGTTTTGGTTATAGTCACCCACATACCCCTTGTGATCTAGGTGAAGCAGAGTAGCTGGCACATCCACTCAAAGATTTAGAAAATTAAACTGAAGGATCAAGGCAGCTCTAACATTTTTTAGCTGGTGAGGGTTTCAGCAGAAAGTTTTGTAACAGTCTGTAATGCCTTCAAGCATTGCAAAGAAAAAAAGTAGGAAAGTTTGTCCCTCATTGACTTCATTATTGATTGTTACCTCCATTTCACGTTTCCACCACTGAGTTATGTTGCCAATGCAAGTTTCAATGAAGACAGGATGACAAATATTTTCAGAAATTTTCTGATTTTCCTGTGAGATGCACCGCATTCCTGTGTCTGTTGGATATAACTATGATTAAAAAAAGTGAGAAAAAAATAAAAACCTATAGTTGTTTTATAAACCACACAAACTATTATCCAAAAAATTAAAATAGATTCTTTTAGACACCAGAACGTTTTAGTGTAATTCTCTGACTAATCTTAGATATGTAGAGGGAGGTTGGGAGGCTTTAACATGCACTTACAGCTCAATAATTGTTGAAACTCTTGCTAATTAAGAGCAATAAAGATTTACGGGGGAAGACATTTGATTATGACCACGACTGGATTAAAGTGTGCTCTGTATGTAAATTTTGAAATTTGGTGTTGAGTTTCTTAGTCCTGTTCTCCTCTGTAGCAATGTTTTTCCCCACATGTAGATGGAGAAACGTAAGAGCTGATTTAACATATGCCAGAATCTGAAGGTGCAGAGCTGTTTAAAAGCACAGCCCAAGATCAAAGCACTGCTGTTTCAGCCATACACCCTGTTTTTATCTTCACTTTATTTCCCCTGTCAGCAGAAGAGACACCAAATATATTTCCACCAGGAGATCCCTCTTAGGTCACTCTTAGATACTTCTTCTCCTGAATTATTTATCCTTAAAACCAGATGGCACTGGTTCAGAGCCAAGGTATTGGAAAATTTGATGTGTTCTATTTATCACTTTTATCTTTCTGCATAGCTTTTATTTCTATCCCAGTTTCTAAAGGGATGTGTTAAAACATTCCAACTCTTCACATGTACTAGTCCTACTGCACAAAAAAAATGTGAATTGTGCATGACAAAAGAAACTGCATTATATTATGATTACCTCACTATAAGACTTTTGTTCTGCTTGGTTTTGTATGATGCATTGAAATATGTATCATCACATACAATTAGCTGGTACTGATCAAAAATAAATCCTTTGTCAGTGTGGCTGATAGTCTCAAGGTGACTTTTGTGGGAACAAAGTTCTGATTCCTTTCTTTGACCTAAAAGCTAAAGTTCATGACCTTATGTAGACAAGTTGATAACAGACTGATTTCTTCCAATACATAGCCTTTTTACATTAAAAAAAGTAGTTTGGGGAAACCTTGAGAGGAATGAGATGTAAGAAAAGATCTGAAATAGCTTCTTTTTTTCAGCATTCTAAGACTAAGATTTGGTGTCAGAATTCCTTCTTTCCTCCAAACCATGCTGAGAGTATGGCTTCTTGCTCTTTTTCTTAGCGCTGTGACAAATGTTCGCCAATGGATTTAATGGCTACCTGATAAAACATGATAAGCACTTTTTATCTATTTTATCAGAACTGACTGGCTTATAGCAGGAGAGGTAGAAGGAAGCATGCTTTGTTACCTGAGTCACTCAAGTTCATGGATCAACATATTAATTCAAGTAATGAAAGGCAGCAGAATAATGATAAAAAACAAACCTATGAAGGAATTTTGATGAGGGGAATGCATCTGTTATAGTATATTTGGCATGAGCAGAGAGGCAAGGCACACAGCCAAAGGTACTAATATCATAAACCAGTGCAGATAAATCTAGTGGAACCTTTAGCTTCTCTGCAGTTTGCTCCTCAAAGAATAGGTAACCTTTCACAGGGGATATGAACAACAACATATGCATTGAATTTGTTTTGTTTTGGATTTTTGTTCGTTTGTTTTGAATGGGGACATTGAGTAGAGAATAACTTTTCTGGGTTACAAGAATCTTGTTTGGTCTAGAGGCTTCCAAACAGAAAGGAAAAAGGAGCTGGATAGCTCTTCATTACCATGTCACCCCATCCTCAGCTAGATCCAAGGGGGATAATATCCAACCAAGAACTATCACTCTAATGTTTTCCTCAGTCTACTTCTGCAGCACCATGACTTCCTTGTCTTCAACTGAGACATTTATGATTTTACAGGCAAGAATTCAGTGATGATTTGCCTGGACAATGCTGAACCAAAAGCAGAATAAGCAGTAAAATAAAGTGTATTGGATTTTCACGCCTATGTGGAGCATTCAGCTACGAGTATTATAAGTAAAACTAGGAGAACACCATAAAACTCAACAAATGAGTTTACTGGGATTCCAACCCAATTGGAACAATTTTATTTAACCCAGCAAACTGTGGACCAGATGCTAAAGGTGAGTTTCATGCTTTCTGCTGTCAGAACAGATTTCTGTCCCCTATGCAACTCCTTCTCACCATACATGCCTCTTGGCTTTCTGTCAACGAGGACATTCCTTTTTCTCCACAGTGAACTAATTAAGATATCAGTAAAGAAACATCATTCCCTCCCTCCACCACTCAAGTGGATAATTTCTGATCATCAGCTCACCTGCCATGTATCAGATGAACAACAGTGAGGAAGATGTGAGGACTCTGTGGTTGGGGATGGGAATCCAAGAAACTGTTGACATTTTTGTCAACATTTTTTGGGAAAAATTGTTAGGCTTACTAAATTCTGATGTGAAATCACAAACTAAAGCTTTAGGATGGATTTTGAAAACAATGAACAAGACAGATCTTGGTACAACAGAATGGTACTAAGCACTCTGGCCATAAACCAGCCACAGACACAACCCTGAATTGAGCTTTGAGGAGTATTGGACTCAGCTCTTGGGACAAAAGGGAAATAAATCCTTTAGATTCCTAATCAAATCCCAAACTATATTTTTATTTAAAAATGTAAAAAGTATGGATTTTCTTTTCAATTACAGCAAAAAGAGAGGGGAAAAAAGGGGTTTCAGACAATTGGGCTTTAAGTTTTGTCCAAACTGCAAAAGCTATTGATCACAAGAGCTTAAAAGATTAACATTTTTAGAGAAATATGAAACCTTTAATTAAACATAAATACTAACATTTCCTAATTATTAGTTTATTTTACAATCTTCAAAACAATGCTAGCTTATTTGACTGGAAGATACTTCATGATGATAGCCTTAATCATAATCATAAGAGAAAATAAGAGACTAATACTCTTTCTCAGTATCTTGACATTGATTCAAAGAAGCTAAAGTGGCAACTTGTGTCTTGTTAGAGACCTAATAATTTTGAAAGTTGTTCTTTTTGTCTGTGAAGCAAAACAATTAATATAGCACTGTAACTGCAACATGATTAATCACAGTCAACACTCTGCAGCTGCCACACAGGGAAGCCGGCCAAGCAAGCCCACCAGCACTAGTCTGGTGACCTGACCTAGTGTGATGAATGAGAGGGCTGCATTTGGTGAAAGATAGCAAACCTGGCCCTAAATGTATGGGTGTGCAATTCCAAGGTATGTATGTTTGACAGCCAAGAAGATTGTCTCACTGGATACCTGAGGAATTGCATAGGGGAAAGCTACATGTTAACTATTTTGTGTTAAAGCATAATGACTGATTTATGATTGTATAGCAGATAAATAACAGAATGAAAGCAATGATTATTTTTTTTTCTCATGCTGCCAGTGGTGTTTCTCTGACAGTCCTATATTTCTTCTGGGAAATTCAATTTTAATACTATATCTCAGGTTGGGATTCCAGACATACCACACATATTAGCTGAAATTCCATTCTGTTGCTCATCCTCCTCTGCCTGTCTGCAAAGTCTACTTATTTCCAGTATTCCTCATTTTTCTTGAGTTCGATTGTGCTGTACAAATGGTGATCAGATCATGCTCTGTCAAGACACAATAACATCAACAAATTGAACTGCCCTTTTTTAGAGGGCATACAACGCTGATTTCACAGATGTGTATAATTAGGCAACTAGTCACACAAAAATGTGCACTTGAGGTCAAAGCCTACACAATCTTTATTTTCTTTCCTTCTCCCCCATATGTGATCATTTGTGTCTCAGGATGCTACAGCTCTTTTTTATCTCATCCGCCTTAAACACAAAGCAAGCTTGATAACTGCCAAAACTTGCATGTTCTGCAGCTTCACAGCTGTGATACATATGCTTGAGTGGCAATGACAGGAGAACATCATATTAACTGAAGCTCAAAATGAGAAGCTCTAGGCTACCACCAACTAAGGGACTGCAAAAATGGTGAGATGATCAACTAATCTGATCTTAAAGAGTCTTTAGAGACAGAGGGAAACATTCCAAATAGTCCTCAATGCAATTAGAGGAGGAAGGGAAAAGCAGAGGAAGTGCTACTGCAGTAAATATCACTCGAACAAAAGGAAGGCAGAAGAGCAAGAAGAATGGTTGTATTGGGAATAGAAAGGGAACATTTTCTGGTTTGAAATGAACATTAAACAAATAAATAAGGATAAAAGATAAGGAAAAAAATGCTATGGGTAGGAAATTACTGGAGGGAAGACATGTTAAGTATACTGCGATCTGTATTATGTTTGGACAATGAACTACACAAGCTGAAGCTTTTAATTATAATTTTAACTGTCTAAATAAAAAAGGACTAGGAATTAGCTGTCAAAATACTCAGAAATGCTCAGCAAAACCTCAGGCGCACATCTGAATGGCATTATGTCCTCATGAGCTCATGACTAACTTTAAATCTAGCCAAAGCAAGCAGCACAATTTTTATTTTGCTGTACATCTGAGATATTATTCCCCACAGTGAGGAAACAAAGAATCTAATGTAGGAATAAAAAGGAGGTATAAACAACTATGATTTTCTTATAATTATTGCTTTTACTGTTTTTTTTTGACATGTCACTGTCTTCAGCTATAGAAGTCCAAAGATAGAAATTTAAATTAGTTATTATACCCAACCATGTGCAGTTTAAACCATAATAGCAATGTTATTTCCCTCTGTAAATAAACTTAATAAAAGACTGACATAGCTTTGTAAGTATTTCCTGCCAGGTCAAAGGGGTGTAATACTTGTTCCTTATTTAATAGCAGCAATTTCTGAATTTTCTTATTTTAACAGAGTTTTTAATCTTTACTAATTCATAAAAATTAATAAAGGTCAAAAGGCATAGTCTTTATATTTTCAAGTTCCAAACTTCATATTATCATATAAATTTTCATTGTGTTTAAATCTAGTCCACTTCCTGACAGACTGATTAAAAAATTAGAATATTTGGACAACCAAGGGTATGAAAAAATCCCCTGCAGGAATTCACTGAGCATGAATTAGAGACTTCATCAGTTCACTGAAAATCTTAGAGCAGAAGCATCTTGCATTATGNAAAAATCCCCTGCAGGAATTCACTGAGCATGAATTAGAGACTTCATCAGTTCACTGAAAATCTTAGAGCAGAAGCATCTTGCATTATGCCTCTAAGTATGCATTTTGCCTGTCTATTTTGCCTATCATTGATGACAGGCTCTAATTCTAAGTTTTTTTTCCTTTCCAAATACCTAAGAGAATAGATATTCTTCTGCTGATGCAATGTCTCATTCTTTACTGTAAGGTATGGAATTAATTTGCATTCTTATTTGTGCTTTTAATTATTTTCTGAGTTGTATTAATATTAGCTCTCCTGAGTTAAATTGTTTTTCTCTGTCCACATTTTAAACCTCTGTTGGATGCCCTCTTATTATTTTGCAATCTTCCCTCGGGTATATAACTTCTCTCAATTTATTAGCATCTGCAAATTCTGTTAATGAGCTGTTTGCTTCCACCTCCAGATCACTAATGAAGATTAAATAAAGCTGGATTCTGCACTAACCCTTTGTGTCCTGATTCTTCAGGATATCACACCACTGATTCAAATGAAGTGACACCAACGTAAAAGTGGGGGAACTCTGGAGATTTGAACCCTGTGGATTGAATGTGACTACTTCACTCGTTTTTTGCTCTCGATGTCTGTAAATTTTTTTGTAATTTTGTAATCCATAGGCTAAGAAGAATCCTGGAATGAATGTTCTAAGCAATGCTACATTAGGATAGCTGAATAATAATAAATAATAAATATAAATAATAATAAATTATGATACACTGGCCCTCAACTGAGGCTATTTCAAATGTAGATTTGAGTATCTCTCCTGACTCTCTGTCATAACTTAACATGTTGTAACTTAAAGAGAATCAACAAGCACACAGAAATATTAAAAGTGGATGTTAAAAATCATTATAATATACGCTAAACATATTTTGCAAAACTTTGGGTTAAGAATCCAAAGAAGTGTAATCTGAAATGTGGATAGTCACTTGAAGGACACAATCATTAAATTACTATGCTGAAGTAAGCTGCAGTAACAGAAGAAGTAACACTTCGGAATAGAAACCCTTGAAATAAAGAAGAAAACAGACAGATACCATTGCTGATGCAGAGAAATGGGAACATGCATAACTGACATCAAGGAGACTTAGAAATTAAAAAAAAAAGGAAAGAAGTCTGTCGCAGTGTCGGACATGAA
>VZTE01001813.1:0-36335 GCA_013397775.1 Eulacestoma nigropectus
TACCGGGGGGGGCGCAAAAGGGATAGAGGGGTTGGGTATTGGAGTTTGGTGATGGGTAATGTTAAGATGGGGGTGTTGGGGACCTCGGGGGTTTTGGGGGCGCTGCCCTCTGGGTCTTCGGGGGGCAGTACAGTCTTTTGAAAAATGGCCTTTTTTATTACAGTTGAAGCAAACCACCTCCCGTAGATCAATAGCTCTAATTTCAATAGTTTGGCCTTCATTGATTTGAGAGGCCGTGGGGCGATGTTGATGCTGTGCGGTGTAATTGCCCATTTACTGGCCCTTTTAACACACGACTCCACCATTCTGTCAATAGTCAGGGGAGGGTCCTCCGGTAAGGATAGGATGATTTCTTTGCAAACCACATTTCCTTTCGATTTAGCCAGTTCTGTCAGCAAACTCTCTCTTATGGCTTCATTTGTCACCTGTTTATTTATTGCAAATCTCAAACGCTCCACAAAGGTGGCAAATGGCTCTCCTTTTAACTGATAGATGGCCGAGTATGGAATGGAAGGGGTAGTCATTGAAGGTAAGTCGAGCAGGGTCCTTTCCGCCGCTCCAGCAATAGACGCAAGCACTTGAGATGGGATAAGTTGGGCTTGCGTCTGTGGTTTTTGAAAATCACCATCGCCAATTAGTAAATTTAGTTCAAATTCTGGGAGCCCTGCCGGATCGAGAAGTGAGTCCCTCAAATCCTTTACCTTTCGTTTCCACATCCTTTCCCAGACCGAATATTCTGTCTGAGAAAGGAGGCAGGAAACAATGGTTTTTAAATCCTGGGGCACTAGAATGGTCCCGGTAAAGGTTGCGTGGACCATGGATTTGAAAAACTCACTATCCCGTCCATATTCCTTTTATGCTTTGCATAAATCTTTTATGTTGTTAAAATTAAATGGCTCCCACACTGGGTTGCGGTTAGTAGCCAATTGAACCGGTGCGGCGAAAGGCAAGGCCTGGACTTCCGGCTCCAAGGTGGAGTAGGCCTCGTTTCCGGCCCCCGGGTCGTGGGAACCGGAAAGGAGGTCGTGGGAACTGAAAGCCACGCCCCCAGGGGAGGGGTATGGGGTGGAAGGGGTGGAGCTCGGGAGGGGAGAGGGAAAGGGGAGGGGTTTTTCAGGGTAGGCGGGATTAAAAGTAACAAAGGGATTAGTTATGTCATGATTAACGCTAGGACCTCCTGCCACCCCAGGGCCCGCCCACGGGGAGGGGTTAGGGTAATAAGAGGGAGGGGGGTCTTGAGGGAGGAACGGGTTTTTGGCGGGCTTTGGGAGGGTAGAAGCGGGAAAACGAGGATTCTGGGAAGGAGAAGTGGGGGGGTGGGCAGCCATGCGGCCGGTGCCATTTTGTGTGACTTGGTTGCTGTCGCCATCTTGGCTGAGGGACAAACGGGAGAGGCTTCTGGAAAGTTTTCGGGGAGCAGCAGGGGAAAAACGAACCTTTTTGGCTAAAACTGGGGTAGAGGGGTTTGAGGAATGGTTTTTAGGGGTCGCCGGAGACGGGGCGCGCAACCCGCTCCGACCGGGGTTGGGGGAAGCTCAAGGGGTGCCAGGGAGCAGGTGGCAACCCTGAGCGTCTTGGCTGGCTGCAGCCCTCAAGCTACCCCGTGAAGGGCAAGGAGAGTTAGGAGAGAGGGGGGTGGACAAAGGGTTAGGGTTATCAACTCCAGATTCAGTTTTCAAAATTTTTTGTTTTGTAATCCGTTTAATTAAAACTACTAATCCAAATAACTTATTTGCCATTTTATCTCCTGAATTTTTTAACTCCAAACATCTCTTCTCTACCCTTTTCCAAAATTTGTAAGATTTAGCGTAATTTGGTTGGATATTGTCAAATTGTTTAAAAATGAAGTGTACTAATTGCTTTAACTGAAATTTTGAAAACTTAACATCATTAATTTGCAGGGAAAACTTAACTTGGAGGTAAAACTCCCGTTGCTCCTTCACAAACTTATTCCCCATTTTCTTTTAACTTAGCAGTTGAAGGAGCGACACCCGCCCGATACTCCCTGTAAAATCGTTAAATGAAATAGAACTGTGTTCGACCTGACTTTTTACCCTTTAACGGGATTTTCTGTGCGCTTCTTTTATCAATTTTATAATTTCAAAACTTACCCCACCGAGGTCGACACCAACAAAGGCTTCGGAAGTATCAGTCCTCCACTGGCCGAAGCTGCTCGGGAGCACCGCCCTGCCCTGGCTTGCTACCACCAAGCGTTGACGCCGGATCAGGTGATAATAACTGTCCCGAAGTCTAAGCTGAACAGGTTCAAAGGTTCGAAGGACAGCCTGTTCGGGCGCCAATTGTCGAGGGTCGCAAGTCGCTTGCTATGCCCTCGGCACTGCTCCAGCCGAGCTCCGCACGCTCAGCGAGCTATCTGGGGTCCTGGTCCACCTTCAGAACCCATGATGTACGCGATTCTGGCGTCCCTGTGGGGGCCTCAGCCAAGCGTACTCCCTCTTCTTCGGGGATTCTCGCGGGGCACCAGTTGCTGGTGCTTGGAGGAAGGCTAAAGACCACAGGCTTACTCCGAGTGCAATGAAGAGACTGCAGAGCAGGAGATAAAGGGTGCGGGAGGGGGTCTCCCGAGCTCTCTCTTTATTGAGGGAAACCTTGGAGGGGGTATAGGCAGGTAGGGAGTCGAGAGGTCCCAGGGGAGAGAGCCCCCGAGCACGGGTGTGCACGGGGTTAAAAGGGGGAGCGAACTAGGAGGGGTTTAGGGGAAGCGGCCAATGGGGTGTCGAACAGAGGGACATCAATCAAGACAACAACCAATAGAAAAGAACAATGGGAGGGGTTACAACAGCAGAACCAATCACGAACCAAGGGGCACAGAACTTTCTAGAACTGAGGGAGGGGATAACTGGGTAAAACCGCCCCTTCTCCACCCAGTAGGCGGAGCTTATACCATGTCTTCATAGACAGGATCCTCCTCCCAGGAGGAGTCTGACAAGGGGGCGGGGCTAGGAGGGGTGGGCAAAACCCGCTTAACAGTGGGCTGCCCCTCCACAGTTGGGTGAAGATCTCCATCCTTGGAGATACTCAAAACCCCACTAGATACAGCTCTGAGAAATCTTCTGCAGCCAGCGCTGCTTTCACTTAAACTCCTTAGGATGACACTGATAAAGTTTGCAATGATCTGGAACAGCAAGAAAATCCAACAAATCTCAATCTTCATTTCCTCTAGGTACACAGCATGTTGTCCGAACTTTGCCAAATATGGAGGGGGAGCCTTAGGAGGAGCAGCTGAGGTAAATTAGTCTGTTCAGCCTGGAGAAGAGGAGACTGAGGGGAAACCTCACTGCAGTTATAACTTCTTACAAGGGGAAGCAGAGGGGCAGACACTGACCTCTTCTTTGTGGTGACCAGCGACATGATTTGAGGAAATGGCATGAGGCTGAGTTAGGGCAGGTTTAGGTTGGATATCAGGGAAAGGTTCTCCACCAAAGGGACAGGGTTCACCTAGAACAGGCTCCCCAGGGAAGTGGTCACAGCACCAAGTCTGACAGAGCTTAAGAAGCATCAGGACAATGCTCTCAGGCACTTGGTGTGACTCTTGGACCTGTGCAGGGCCAGGAGTTGGACTTCATGATCCTTGTGGGTCCCTTCCAACTCAGCATATTCTATGATTCCCTGATACCATGATTCTATGAAATACGAACATAAAGAGCAGCTATGATAATAGAGTGAAGGTTTAGTTAATCCAGAGTTGAACATCAGCCAAAAAGGATGTGCAGAGAGCAGTACAACAGCATAACAGTTTTGCAGTACTTCTACTGTATACTGAAGTATATCTCCTTTCCTGGAATACCAATTTCCAACAGCTGGCTGCTCAGTAACTTCCTGTTTTGTATTTAAGAGAAGTCCCCAGATTTCTCTTCAACTAACATCTCTGGTTGCCACTTCAGCACCAGCCAACATTTAGTATCCAGAACCTCTTACAGCTGGGGGTCTCACAGGTTAGCTAAGCATGATGAGTGAAACCACCCACCTCTGGGAATCAGAGCACGCTTAACAGTATCAAGAAGGTGAATAACCCAGTGATTGCTGAGCTGAGATTCTTTCTTAGCCCTCTGAAATCAATATGAATGTCAATGCACTCTTTCTTGTGATATATTATGGTTTTGTCTTCTGTTTCCTCTGTCTTGTTTGTTTCAACTCTCTATTCTTTATTATACCAGTCCTCTTTTGAGTTTGATAGTTTTTGTGTTCCGCTTTTTCTTTTGATTCCTCCTTCTATTTTTACAATAAAAATAAGTGCTTTAAATAATAGTAGTTATTGAATTATAATTTTCAGTTCACATGACTAAAATTTAATTCAAAATTAGACAGAGGATGAATCATAAAAATATTTGGCATTTTTTGCTCCTTCTTTTGCTTTCATTATTTAATGGATTTATTCTGAAAAGGCCCTCCAGTCTTGAGGCCTCTCAATGAATGGGAACTTCACTGTAGTGACAAGTACTATACTGAGATGTATTAGCAAGAACTTATTTGCAAATAAGAGGAATAAGGATGAAAATACAAGGAAATGAGAACAAAAATAAAAATAATGATCATATAGTTACTTGTCATTGTTACCACAGAATTCTTTGCATCTAAACTGTATTAAGCTTTGTCTAGCAGATACATCTGGCTACCTTCAGCTGACATTCATCCAGGCTCTCATGCAGCGTGTACCAGTGATTTGGTACTGCTTCTCAAGTAGTCAGCCTGACATAATACTGCATGGCAGTCTTTCACTTTGTTTCTATTTGAATGCATCTCCTAAAACCCAGATTGACTGAATTGGAATAAAAATTATACTCATGTAGACAATAAAAACAATGGCAAACCATTGTATAGTATCATTACAGAATTTAACATGCACAATATTTTCAAGGAATAACAAGCTATCCTTATTTCTACAGACAGAAAATGCCAGAACTAACCCCACAGATATGTACCTGCTGCTCTGATATGCCAATCAGAGAAATTAGAACTGATGAGTTTGCTGCAGATTTCCATTAATATAATGAAGAAGTGATTCCAACCCTACCAACCATGGTGGGAGGAAGACTCCTATGGGACCTGAAGGGCTTATAGCAATCTGAACACATCGCTCAGATACTTGATTTTTGGTTCTTTGTGGCAATTATATACACATACTAGGGCTCATGTTTTGAGATGTCTTTACAGAGGTGGAAAGTATGATGATTTTAAACAGTATGGACTACCTAACTATCCCAGTGAGATTTGATCAGGTGAAATAATCCAGGAAGGCAACTGTTGGTTAGAGCTGATGACAGCCCCTCCCAGTTTGAAGGGCCCAGTCTAGGAGAGGGTAGGTGCAAAGCACCTTCAAACCCAGGAGCACTGGGGTCTCCAACAGCAAGGAGATGAAATTACATGAAATCAGACCACCTGAGACAGCGGCATCTATTGTACCTGGTTTTTGTCCCTAAGTGTGAGGCTAGGCTCACCAAGTCCCATGTACAATAATACAGACCAAAATACACCCCATAGAGTTGCGCAGGACCCCAAAAGGGGGCCCTGACCTTGACCCCATAGAGACATCACTCTGTTCCCCAGAAAGGGCTGCTGCCATGTTGCTTTATCACTGGCAACCCACCTGGGCTGCATTTCCCTCTAAATTGCCTTTCCCAAATCCACACTGCTCCCACGCAAGACACTTCCAATCTCACGTTTCTCTCTGCAGAGACAAAGAGGCTGAGCTAGCTGTGCTTGAGAGATTGCTGAGGCTAAAACCAAAGTAGCCACTTTCATGAACTAAAATGATGAATGTGAATCGCATTTGACACCTTAGTTTTCTGTTATTTGACTTCTGTTTATACATGTATGGCGGAGCAGCTCACTTTCCATTCAAGATGCATGTTTTTCCCTCAACTTTGAAGAAAAAAGTCACTGGTGAAGTTACCAGCTTGGACTTACTTGACAGAACCTGTAACAGATTGTGAAAGTAGCAGGGCCCTGTGAGTAAAATCTTCAGAAAAACAGCAAAACTTTGCAGTGCAGCTTGGAAGGAAAACATACCCTCTGCTTTGGAAGGATGGGGACATCAAAACCTCAGCAGTTCCAGTGGGTGTAATGACACACCCCAGGGGATTATCCATGTGACTTGACACCTAGAGGAAATGCTGGATAATTGCCACCCACAATTTTGAAGCGATGGATGACTAACAAACTCAACTGCCACTCAAGGAGACAGTTTAGTGGGAAGGATGATTCATATGAGAACATTATCACTTTATCTTCTTTTTTTTTTTTCGGCCTACCAATGAAAGTGGTAAAAAACCAGGCAAAATAGTCACTAGTAGCTGTGACAACCGTAAGTTATAAAAGGTCATCCCAGTCTTTCTTGGTGGCTTCTGGTTGTTTGCTTTTTACTGGAAAGCACAGAGGCTTTTTCAGTCCTCAGGTGAGAGTAATAAGAGCACAGTGCAAATACAGTGAGTAATGTGACTCCTGGCTATCTGGTATTTTGCTTGGTTTTGTAAGGACCCATATGATTTTAAGATGGCCATGTGCTTCCCACCACGTAACTTTATCCCACATGATGGAGCATGCCCAAGTCACGAACTCCTTGTGTCTAGCCAGTGTGGTGTTGTTTTGAAGAAGCTGCTTTTGTGGTAAATATGCAACAACCTACACCGACCACTGTAGCTAAAACTGGAGTAAATTACTTATTCTGGTTTTGAATAGCCTTCAAACTGCCTGCAAGAGGCCTCAGCAAAGGACTACCAGTGTGGCTTCTCAATATGGGCAGCCCTCTGCCTATAATCTTTTCCAGTAGTACTGTCAATTCACATCATCAACCCAAAGGAACCCCATCACGGTCTTGATTTAAAAGCTTGAAGTTTCATGCCTGTGACATGAAGTGTTTTATTCAATTTTGGCTTTGCCACCATTTCTAAATATTGGGGTCAAAAGCTGGAAACCTATATCCATGTTGAGATGCTGAAGTAAATTACAATCTCCACTCTTGAGAGGAGTTTCAAAAATCAGGCCATTTGTAAGAGGTGGGAAGATTTCCCCTAACTTTAACAATCTATAAGCGTGGTGTCTAATCTAAGATAATCGTCCGGGTGGGAGGAGTTGGCTCTCAACATGCCCATTTCTGCCTTGACTATAAAGAGAGCTTGCGTGACAAATTACATCAACCACCTATCCTGTAGCAGAGAGAAATCTCACACCTGGCTGGTAGGCATGGGGATGCTTGGGGGATACATTCTAGAGTGCTGACTGCTGCATTCACCTGCTGCTAGGTAATAATGGGAAATAATATATTTTAAGCCATTTGCAATGATGTATCACATTGAAACAACAATACTCCCTCTGGTTTGTGATCACAGCCATAGGATTAGCTACATCTTTGACCCCTCCTGTAATACCATTTTCAAGTAAGGACCTTCCCCCCTAGCAATGCAGTTTCAAAAACGGCTCTTGTGCTAGAAGATGCAGACAAGTCTTATGCTCATAAAAGACTTTTCTTTAGGAGCCATGGGCAGAAAAAAATCCTCTAAGACGTGTAATATAAGGAGTATATTCCAAAGGCTCTCAGAGTCAGCAAAGAATGTTAAGATGGGAAAGGGCCTACATGACTTTTTGTTTTACCGAACTCATGTTATGTCCTTATGATTTATGCAGGTCCTACTTCTTTCAGTTATTGTCAGTCATGGTGATGCCTAAAGATTTTTGCTTTTATATATATATTTCATATACTCATAGTTTTGTAGACTGTTAGTACATAGTTATATAGCTTCTAGCACTTTTCCTGCCCTTTCTCTCACATTTCAGAACAATAAGCTAACCTTTCCTAACACATTGTTGTAGTTCTGTTTAGTCCCATTTTCAAGAATGGAGTTTTGACAATGACATCTTGTTTTCCACCAGAACTTAAGAGACATAACAAGAAATAGGGCAAGGAAGCCCCTGGACCAACTCCAAGGGGCTCCTACTGGATGTACCTGCTAGATATACTAATTTATTAACCTTCTAAAAATTGTAGAAATCCTGTATCACTTGTGCACAGAACTACATTTGTGCACCTGAAAGCTTTCATTAATGTGTTGCTCTTTATATTATCACTCTTAATACCATTTGGGAAGCTTTGTGGTTTTATTCCAGGCAACAATGGGACACAGCGTTCTGCCCATTTTCTTCCAGATCCTCTGCCCACCATCTGCTGGTCTCTAGGATAGAGGTTTTCTCCGTATCTGTGACAGTGTTAGGTTTATGGTTGAGCTTTATGATCTTAAGGGTCTTTTCCAACCTAAATGATTCTATGACTCTCTCTTCATGCTTTGATCCATACATCAGCAGAAAAATTATACCCATGTTAAGGATAATATTTCAGAGGCCTGTGAGATCAGCTAAACATCAAATTTCAGAGTATTTGTAAAACTACATAAGAGTGACTCAATTTTTAAATGTCTTTAGTACACAACAGAAGAAGAGGAAAGAACCTCATCATATGATAAAACTATTACTGGTATCTCCTACAGTTTTTATTATACTTTTTCCCAGTCCCTGATCCCAAATTCCCATATTTACTACTCTTCCTTCAAGTGAAATATGTAATCATCTCATAATTCAATGAGAGGAGGTGATTAGAATGGGAGTCTGAGAACGTAATTTCTTCTTAATTTCAATTATCACTGGTGGACAGCCAGATGCACACAATCTGTCATTGAATATAAACACTCCATTCATTTTCCTCTCCCAAAATTATTTGCATCACACTCAGAAACAAGAAATCAACTTTTCAAACAGGAAAGTGGGTGTCCTAAATAGATATTTTAATTTTAGTTTTGATTAAAACTACTGAAAAACTACAAGAAGTCAAACAGTCAGCACTATAGGATATGCAGAATCTGATTCTATGTTTTTAGTAAAGCAGAGAAGAGTTCTCATTAAAGTCAATTTGCATAAATTGCTTGCTGGGCAGATTGATCTTCACTACTAAGTATGGAAATAAAGATTTTCTGCAATTAAGCTATTCTGTTGACAGCTTAGTAAAGCCATTAAATTCATGGTGAAATCCACCTTCTCAGATTATATCCATGTAAAGAATAGATTAAGAAATGTTTTCAATATTTAAATATGAATATTTAAATGTTGCATGGACTCAAAACTTGAAATTAAGATTTAGCATCCCTAGTTTGAAACTAGATATAGCTAAAGGATTATTAATATTTTTATACCCAGTGCATTTAAGCTTATTTCTGTGAGTTTTAAACCATTTCATCCTCCTATGATTTTTATTTTATTCTATTTTTTTCTCATTATACACCTGCAAGAACCATTCAAATATATTAATAAATTTGTAGTTGGCCCCTTTTTATTTCCAGTGCAACATACACAAATCCTACCTATTTGTTTAGCAGGGCAATATGTTTGGTAAATTCACGTTGATGTAATATGGCAATTGCACAGCAAGGAGTCAAGGTAGGATGCCTGTCAGCATTAGGAGAGATGAGGGAGGAATGAGAGAATTACAAAAGACTGTCCTCAGCGTGGGGTTTGTGGTTGTTTCAGTCTATTTTAAATCTTTCAGTCTTGAAGCACAGTGAAGAAAAAAGGCAGAACAGCTTATGTAGGAAAGGCTCTTTTAGTTGTACTGCATCTAAGCTTGAAGGATCCTTGGTGTCCAGAGTGTGTAGTGCTCTTGAAGGAAATTGTAATTCAAGGATAATTTGAATGTTTATCTTGTCTAAGTTTAATTCCATTAATGCAAGTCATATACATTTTTTAGTGTGTCACAGAAAATATTTTGGTATCTGAGAATTTTCTGGTGCCATTTTTCTTTTTCAGTGCTTGAAATAAAATTATTGGCTGAACAGACCATTTACCAGGTCATTTCCATGGTACTGTTGTCATTCTTAATTCAAAGTAAAAAGAACTCTATTGTTTCCAGCATCTACAGACTGATAAGAGTAATGGACTGAGAATAGTGATTTGGCTCAAAAGCAGAGCACTTTCATTAGGAAGGGGCCATTAGCCAGTCTGCATTTGCCTATTAAAATCAAACCATCCTTACTATCCTCTGTTGCCACACCACCAATGGATCTTCTGCTTTATCCCAGGTGCACTCAGTGCCTATTGCTGACACCATTAACCTGCTGCTGCCTGTGCAATCCCCTGAGAGTGGCAGCATGGGAAAAAGCAGTTATGTCTTAATCCTTATAAATTGTGGCTTGTGGGAGTTCAGGCATTTCGGCACTCTTCAGCAAGCATCTGGATAAATTTAAAAACAGCAGAACCCCTTGGGTACACAGCAAGCCTTTCCAGATGCTTAAGAGATGAGAGGTTCTAGATCATTTTCTCAAGTAAGCACAGATGTCTTCCCTTCCCCTTACCCCTGGGTTCTGGTAATGCTGGAACAGATAGAAATGTGCATATAAACCAAGGATATGTGGTTGCCTAGTGCAGGCTGCAGGAAGTAGTTTGGCTTCTCTTGAAGTCAAATTAAAGTGAACAGGAAGATTCAGGCTCTACCCCTGGTAGCAATAACTCTACTTTTCCTCCTTTGAGATGTATCCAATGATATTAGCTAGTACTAACCTGCTGGGTTGAACCTCTCCCAGAGCTGCAGTCCAGAAATACGTATTTGCTGCAGCAGAAACAGAACAAAACAATTACAAGAAACAAGTTTTTAAAAATTGAATCAGGGAAAGCACAGAGAGCACAAAAGAAAACTTAGGTTTTTTTCAGCCTGCAGTGCCAATCTAACGTATGGAGAACCCATGGGGAGCCGACCTTCACTCCATCTGGGTAAAGTCCAGGGACCTCATAGTGATGGGTAGCTTTGAGAAAAGCAGCGCTTGATACTGCCCATGATGGGGTGGTGCAATTACTCTCTCTGATGAAGCCCCCTTCTCATTTGAGACCCAGGTAGCTCTCAAGGGTGGTCAAGGTCAAGGTCTTTTCCTGTCCCTGGGTACGGAGGGCACTGACATGGACAGCTTGAATTGAAAACTGCTCCCCTTGCACGTGGGACATCAAATCATGGAAGTGCTTTATTTTCAATATGAAAATCAGATGGAGCTCTGAGAGAAGGCAATCATATATCATGTACTGCTTGCATTTGTGGTCTGAAGATAATAGAGCTGGGTTTTTGTTGTACTGTTCAGAACAGCTTCTGAGAGAGTATTTCAGTGCACTGGGAACCAGCTGGCTGATGCATTGTAATAGCATGGCATAGGTGGAAGTAGGCATACAGCACCGGCTGTACTAGGATCAAGAGGTCACGTGGCACCATTTGTGCCATGATGTGCTATGTTTCTGAATGCACTCTGTATGGAGCAGAAACATGGTAGTCTAGCAAAAGACACCATCAGACAGAAGTAAGTTTCAGATATAATTTGTTAGGGTTTAAGGATCTATCCATTAACTTCAGAATCTGGCCGTACAATGCCCCCTAAGATTTTAGATGTTTCCTAAATTGCTTTCAGGCACTTTTCCTGCTAGTTATTTTATTTCCCAGACTGAATTATATTATACTGAGCACTGATTACTTGGGGGCTTTTTCTCCCTCAGGGAAAACCATCCTTTGAACAGTTTCAACATGTAAAAATGAAAGTGAAGTTAAATGGTACATCTTTTACTAGCTATGTAACCTAAAAACAACAACTGTGGATCATGTTAAAATAAATTAGTAGGTGATTTCCAGAAGTCTTTTCAAATGAAGGACAATGCAGGTCACTGTGACTTTTTCATTTAATTCAGGGCTTGTATCTTTGCTACAATGTAGGTAAACTTTGTGAACTTCTGATTCGCACAAGTTTCAGTCAAAATTCTCAGTTCTGATTTGGTTTGACAAGTCTTCTTTTGACACACAAAAGATAGGAAGGTATGGGGATCACACACTTTCATTTAGTATTTTAATTGCTGAGTCTATATTTGGCAGTGTCTCCACCTTAATGGAACTTAATGGTGCTGTAATTGCTTGGTGGTGTCAGGGAGAATCGCCTGATTATGTTCAGGAATAGCACTTTCGCGTCTCCTCTGAATTGAAGCCCAGAGACGCTCTTGCCAGTGAAGAAGAAGTACGCCACAAAACACCTCTTAATCGCCTTGATGATAAACAGTGGCACTAATGCCTTGATAATAACTTTTGTCTTTTTTGCAATAAATATTTTCTTTATATTTTAGCACATTTGATTAAACTGCTCTCTGGAGCCTGAGAAGCAATCTTATGTTTCTGTAAGAGTAATTAGCCTGCATATCATGTTAAAAATTACGTGTGTTTGAGAAATTCCTATATTTATTACAGCATACATAAATTGTGTTTTACTATGGTTTTCTTTCAAGCAGAGTAACTGCTTATCAAACCAGCTGCTTTAAATTATAGCTGTCCTTTCCAGAGGAATTGCCCCTCAGCAGATGCACTGATTTGCTCCACAGCTGAGGAGGGCAGTGAATGTTAAATCTCAGACCTACCAAGGGAAACTGATCTCTGATCAAGAATACTCGACAGTGTTGTTTGCATTTGGTGGCTTGCCTTGTTTTGTGCCAAATCGAAACATCCTCAAATGCAGTCAGAAAAGGGTTCAAGCATCTGAAAGCAGCCTGAAATCTGAACTACGTAGCATTACTGGTGCCCTTGGTGTTGCACTGACATTTTGTAAATCAGTCTCACTGGTTGCCGGGGCATGCAGATTCACATGGGGTCTCTAAGGTAGCTCACATGGGAAAGTCTCACAGCCTTAATTCTTCCCAGATACCAGGTCCTTTACTGAAGAAATGCAGTGTGTGGTGTTGCTCTAGTCCTCTGAACTGACTCGAGATGAGCTGCATTCCTGACTTGGGAGCTGACTCTCATTGTTGTACCTGGCCTGTAGGAAAGCTGGCCACTCTGCAGGTCAGCCGGACAAGGCTAAGGTGCAAGTGGAGGGGGCAAAGCTAGAAGTGAAGATGTCAGTCTGGCATGCAAACACTTGACTGGGAATAAAAGGATACAAGGCCACACTGAAGCTGGCCACTGCAGTTCAGAACAGAGGGTACTGGTGGAGTTCCCATGGCTGAAGAAGTCAGTGGAAGTGTTTCAACAGGCTGTAACACAAAGCCTGAACAGCTTTAAATACCTTAACAAAATCTAGATCTGACATATTTGTCAAAAAGTGGTATATGGAAAGGAGAACTGCTAGTGCCCCTTGGGCTGCTGTTAACAGAACACCCTCTCAGAAAAATTGGGTGTCCAGGGGCAGCTGGTGGGAACCTGAAAACCTTCTAGTCCTGTAGTTTGTGAGAGCCATATACTTGGGCTTGATACTTATTTACAGTTAATGCTCTTATTAAAAAAAAAAAATTATCAACCTCTGAAATTAGAGGTCAAGAAGGGAAAAAAAGTAGGTAGAAATCTAGTTTTCTCTTTCTAGTTTTTCTCTTTACAAGCCAGAAACCAAACATCTGAAGACAAGGTCAGTTCCTCATATGAGTGTACTAGTCCTTGGAAGCAGCTGAGATCCTGGAAAATGTTTTGAAAGGCAAAGTTAGAATTTCACGTGTGCAGATCCAACATGCTTTCTCTTGATGACATGTCTTCAGAAAAGGGAGATAAAAGACAGAAAAGAACACAAAATCGTGTGTGAAATGCTTCATGTCTCACACTCCTGCATTGATCTAGAGATGTGTTTGTTCCTTTTGATAAGACTGGTAACTGAGATCAGGTGTCTTCTGTGTTCAATGAAACAGAGCTGATCATTTCCTCCAAGCTGAAGTTATTGCTTCTCATGAAGCCAGTGTGATGATCTGGGGGCCTTTTAGCACTCCCTGTTGGAATCCTGCTGTTTGACTTCTTGTTGAAATATCTTTATTGTCTTATCTTTTCAAAATGCAGCTTTTTGCTTTCTCATGAGATGCTATCTGCAAATCATCCAAATTCCGTGCTTCTGTGGTAATTAGGTAATATTTGATCAGAGGCCAAGAAATAAAAAGGTAAGCCCTGTTATAAAGTGAAAAGAGAAATCTAAAGTGGAATTGTAGGTGAGCATTGGAGACAGTTCTCAGCTTCCCGTGATGGGTCCAGCTTCAGTGCTAGTAGACATTTTGAACCTATACTGACTGAGAATCTGCTCCCTAAGCTCTGGCAGAAAGAATGGGTGGAAATATATGGGAGCTACTTTTTCCCCTGGCTTGAAAAGCATTGAGACTATCGTTCCTATGGTCTCTGAAAAGATCTAGAAGATGGACATGACTTTGTGGAATTCTTTGGCTATCTGACATGAAAATGCTTTGTCCCCTGACTCTGACTACCCTGTCACTGATTGATATCCTTCCTCCTGTGCCTGAGGATATTTAATCCTGTTGCAGTCCAGGTATCAGAATTGCAACACAATGTCCACCATCTCACCTATTAGGTTTGACTTTGCTCAAAACAAAGGAAGGTCTCAATATATATGAGCTGAATGGGATTAGTCCTGTGGAGTAAATTGCAGTCAAGCACTTTGAGCTAAGTCTAAGTTGAGAAATTGATGCCTCTAGATTCATAGGATTCTGGGAGTTGGTTTCTTGTGCCAATAGACTTTGTTGAATTTCAGGGGCTAAATTTAGTCTTGGCCCAAATGGATGTAATTGCAGTTATTTCAAAGAGTCATGGGAGAACTTTTCATTTAAAATTAGGTTTTTAACTGGCAGAAGAGAATTAGGATAGATCACTACTTGTTCTTATACCATGTAGTATTCAGAGTGTTTTCATTTATCACTATTACAGATAGTCAGTATTCCAGATGAGAGGAAAAAGGCGAATTGAAGATAGATTAGGTTCTTTAATATGTTTATGCATTATGTGTACATCTACAGAGGCATTTGTGCATGCTTATTCTGCTCATTAATTACAAGTATTAATATAAAACACAGTGATAAACTTCGCATTTATTCTGATCCTACTATCCACATTCAGATGGAGAAGGAACTCCTTCTCTGTAAAGTTTCCCAGGAACTGATGAATTGAATGAACAGTCCACTCACCTGGAATCAAATCTGGGAGATTAAATTACTCTGCAGATGGTGATTCAGAGTGAGAGTCATGGTCTTTCAAATTTCTTTTTATGATATGCAATGAGAACACCAAGACTAAGACAGGTGAGGTCTTCCTGACTGGGTTTTGCCTTCTTAGGGCAATGTGAAAAGTCCTTCCACTATCTCAGCACATTTCTAGTACATGGGGTTTTTTTGAAGTGGAGGAAAATTCATTGTTACATCCTTGGACCACAGTGTTTCCATTGTGGAAACAGTCCTTCCGTCTTTGTACAGTGCCTCTGACTACCTGTGAGAACTGTGTCCTGTAAGACCCGATTAAAGCTGCTGGAGATTTTTATTCACAGAACACAGATCCTTCTCACGGTAGTTCCATACTGGAACTGCACCTGAAGCAGCCAATCCGGAAGAAAAGGAAAGTGTACTCTCCCTCTACTTGACTCCCACTCTACTCTACCCTACTCTACTCTAATGTTGCTCTGCACTTCAGCTATCCTCTTCATTCTGAACAAATTCCTAGCTTTAAACACATACCAGACCCACTTGTCTTCGGTTTTGCTTTTGTTTTCTATTTTTTTTCCCAAATTTTAGCTGTGTATGTGAATCTAAGTATGAGAACAGTAATAAAGCACTTTCCCATTATACTTTTGTAAGCTTTATTTCTCACCATTGGAAAAAAAGTGAACATTTGCAAACATGTCTGCGGGTGATCTGTCAGTCTGACTTGTTCATAGCCAGCAGGCAAGGGTTAGTAAAATCCTTTTTACAGACCTAGTATGTCTTCAGAGAGTGCATTGTAAAGCACCTGAGTTGTCAAGACAAGAACAGCCTGGATTCCTGATTTTTTATGATCTCAGATAGATATGGAATGCTTGAGAAAGAAATAGGATGTTGTATATACTGCAAAGCTCTTCCTCTTTCTACAGAAATTGTAATGTTTGTATAATTACACCATTGCCTTCAATGGCTTTGAGTTACAAAGAGCTGTCAGCATGCAGGCAATACCCTGTGTGAATGCACTGTTGTCATTTACAAGACAGGCATTATAAAGATTCAGCAAATACTTTTTTGCTCTTCTACATCTGTATTGCTACAAGCATCAGAACTTTCCTTGGAATGAGTAAACTCAGAAAAGTAATGTGATTCCTCTCTGTGGGCTTGGTTAATTCTGATACTTTAACAAGTTAAAGCACTGTTTTGCAATTACTGTTGAGTAAAGGTTCTAAGTCTGGCCTTATGTTTTAATCACTAAAGAAATTCAAAAGCACACACATATTTTACGTTAACTTGAGCATGATCAATATTTCTGTAGGACTTGTTTATGTAACTGGAAATTGTCAAGGATACAAAATCACTTCAGTAGTGAATATTTGTTAGATGGAGACCAACAGGACTTGCTCCACTGATGGTAGTCGTCCTTAAAATTTGCACCATTTGGAGATAGCTTCTCTCTAAAAAGAATTTTAATTAACATATGCTTTGCAATGTATGTTGTTAAATGTTAGTCTTTATGAAAGTTCCTTGATGCTTCTCTTGGGAACATATCAAAAAGAGCAAATCTGGTATAAAAGAAAATGCTCTGTCAGTTACTTTCTTAAATGTCTGATGTTGATTATAAATGGCAGCTGAACAATTCATGGACAAGTCATCAAATAAGCATTTATGAAACTTTATACTTAAGCTGTTGCCCAATTTTAAATATCTATAAAAGGCTCTTTAATCACAAATCAGCAACTCTTTCCCCTCGAATGTACAAAATGGCTACTGGTACATAGTTGGATTTTCTCTGTATGGATTATTTAGTGTGATTCCTGGTATAAGAAGTTGTATTGCAAGTCCCAAAGTAGAGCTGGATGGAAATCTGACCATTAATTTCATAACGATGCCATGATTTGGAATATTTCCATTCCTAAAAGCATTTAAGAAATGTACTGCAGTGAAATGAAGGTCTGAACAAACAGTAGTGAAGACTAAACTAAGTCCTTCCTTAGACAGGACAAAAAAATTAATTCCAACTTTGATTTACATCCTGCACTACAAAATCATAGAATCTGAAGGTATAGAATGGCCTGTTAATTTAAACAAAACACTTAACTTTTTTAGAATGTTCAACTTCTTTATGTTAATGGAGAGAATTTTTGAAAAATTCAACCTGTTTATGCAAAAAATTATTAGCTTTCAGCAAAAGGTATTTTTCTAGAAGTAAATCTAAACTTTTAGTCAGTTGGTTTAAAGTTCTGTTCCAAAGCATATTGTCTGGGAGGAAAAGAATCTTTATTTAAAAATTCCATTCATTAAAAATTTATCATATAATTTAGCATTGCTTTACTTTGCTATGGTAAGTAATTTACCTTGTTTCCATAATTATTTTATCTAAGTTTGATATCTCAGGGTTTTTTATTTCGAGCCAAGTTTTCTGGCAGAAAGATAGTCAGGAGGAGACAGCAGAACCAGCCATAATATTTGTATAATTGCCTTGTTGATGCCATTACTACTATTGATATTTCCCATATGATTATTTTTATTATTAATAATGTTAATAATAACAATACCCATAACAACAGCAATGAAATGTATCTGGACATTTGGCCAATTCAATCTACTGAATATAAAGTGATTTTTAAGTCATAATGAGATGAACAAAAGAAGCATTTGGAAGACCACCTGTTTCTTTCAAATCTTATCCAGACCTCATGAGTCATCGAAATGGATCCGGAAATATCATCAGAATGCACTCCCTAGTGCAATTTGCAATCAAACCTGAATGTAACATCACCATTAATTAGGAACTTTCTTATGATAGCATAGCATTTCTGGGTTTGAGAATGCTGTATGAGACAGAAAAAGTATTTTGTAGTTAATATTTTGAATGTCTGTGATGTCTGTATTTTAGTAAAGGACTTGGGGGAAAAAGGGTTTTTTATCAATAACCCTTTTCTTGGATGACATCTGATTTGTAAGACTGGATCAATATGGTTAATTTTACTAAAATAGCATTAAAAATGTAAAGTTTTCATTAAAAAATAAGGAAAAAATGCTTAGGAAAATCCACTGGGCTCGTTGGTTTCAAATTTGATTTTTAAATTAATCTTTTTTCTCAGTTTTTCCAAACAGAAAGATGGAAAGTCTAAATGCAGAAGAAATAGCTGGTTTACAGTTCTCAGGTTCTTCTTCTTAAAGAAAAGAAACCCCACCAGGCAGAAATCTTTTTAAAAATAAACCATGTTTATCCAGAGACAAGCAAGTAATTACACCCAAGCATTTCAAAAAGCAGTGTCAAAATATTCATTACAGTAGACCAACAGTGAAACACAGACTCCTACAAGGAAAAATATTCACAAGGGTCTTGCTGTATTTGTTTGCTAGAATGAGAAATACACACTGTACTTTAGTTTAATTAGTCTCAGAACATGCATTTTCAGTTGTAATGTATGTTTGATTTAAGAATTAATAAGTGTGTGTGAGATTAGGAAAAAATTGAAGTCTTTCATCAATAACAATGAAAGTTAATGAATCAAGCCTAGACTTGGTGCATGTAAGGGCCCTGTTATGATTAGTGAAATAATCTGTTATAAACATTCATCTTCACTGCATTTGGCTTTTCATTCCTCAAAGCCATCTCATTTTTTCAGGCACCCTGCACTGGCTTAGGAGAAGCTGCATCTTTTTCGAGAGCTTAATAATTAAACAAACAAAAAACCCAATGCTTTTAGCATTCAGCACAGAAATAGACTATGAACAAGCAAAACCCTGATAGCTATTAGATGAAATAATCTTCTCCTTTGTTCTGGACTCCCAGTCACATAATGAACTGCAGTGGAGGTAGTCTGGTCCCCTTGCTGAGTCACTGCCTTGCCTTGCCTGGAGCTGAGACATTCACATCCGAATTCTGTCTTAAATCACCAAGCAGGAATGAGATGAGCTGCTTTATGAGGCTGTGATGCCGGATGGGGTTTGGGAATCATCAAGACCCTGCAATGCACGATGTTGGGACAGTAGCATAGGCTTCTGCCTGGGTGCTGTGAGGTTTGCCATCTCCCTTTAGCTACTCGCTAAGACAGCCTTTTGCTGGGGGGACTAATGATCTAATGAACTTTTTTCAGTGATCAGATCATTCATCTGCAGACAGGCTGCTGGGAATCTTGTCACGCATTTATTACAGTGGCTTAGTGTAAGTGTGTAATGATAAAAATGTTAGAAGGGCATCGCCTGTGGAGATCAGCCAGCACACCACCTCTGCTGCACTCTAGGATGTGTGCCATCCCAGCTGCCCTCTGGCTATGCTGGCACCATTCCCAGTAGAGATGGTTGGGGAAATTCCTAGCAGAAAATGAGTCAAGGACAGAGGGATTTTCTGACATGCAAGAATTGGGGCTGAGAGAAAGACTGACAACCTTTTGAGCAATTTCGTGACATAGTTATTTGCTACAATTTAACTGTTACATCACAGCATTCTGCTGAAACTAATGCGCATAAATCTTGAAACAACAAATTACATAGAAAAAATGCTTCTCTTAGAACATTTTTGATGAAGTTTTAATTCTTAAACATGTTAGAATTATGTAGGAAGTTTTAACTTTCAGTAGGTGAAAAAATCAAACATTTTCAGCATTGAAGAGTTAAAAAGAGAATCTGGAAAGATGTATGATACCAGCAATAGCAAGGGAGTTGATCTCCAGGTGACATTTTCCTTCTTGCCCTCGTTTATCTTCATTGCCTATGCCACCAGTAAATTTTGTCCGTTGTGTAACACCCTAATATCTGTATTATTATGGTCTGACACTTAGTGTAAGAGTAACAAGAGAGAAGAGAGCTCACAAGCCTTATGCCTGGTTCTTAACCTTTTGCTTTCTTTTCTCTTATTGGAGAAACACTTTAAAACACACACAGCACATACCACTTCTTCCTCTGTGATTCAGTTCCTTCCTTCCTAACATTTCCAGCACATACGATCTGTAACAACATTTTTCCTTCTTCAGATTTTCTTCGGTATCTGAAAGGCCTCTGTGACCATCTCCTGTCCGTGGCCAAGCCGAAGCTCACAGTGATTTATGGGAAAGAAAGACAGATGGACACAAAGAGCCAGGCTCTGAAAGCACAAGCAGATGATGTCTTGCTTGAAGCCACATCTCATGAGCACTTCAACCCTCCTTTGGCACCAGAAACACAGGCAAGTGCTCTATCAGCCTTTAGAAATTACTTGCCCAGGTATAACAACTTGTCATGAGGACTGTCTAGTCCTCTGAAACCTGAAAAATTACAGTTAGTGGGAGACCACCCTTGCTTCTTGCTCTCTAAACATGATGGTGTCATCATGGCCTTTCCTCCTACTCAGTTTGAACTGTACTCAGCTGAGGCAGAAAGCGGGCAGAGGGAAATGGCTGTCAGTCTTGATGCTCAAAGCCATGCCACCTGCCCACCATCTTCCCACTTCATTGTGATTTATCACTTATTTTCCTTGTAAGTCTAGAGCTTCTATTTCTTTTACCACAGTTTCTACTTGTCTGTGAGTTTGAGTCTGTACTTTTGAAAAGAATAAATCCACGAACGGCTTTATTCCAGCTGTCAGAGATTTTACTGTGAAATATAAATAAAAAGTTCCAGAAGACTACTTTTTTCCTGCTTTATAATGTGAGACAAAGCTGGAGTGAAACAGATCTCACCCACTGGAAGGCAGAGCCCACACACTCATAATGATTCATTAAATCATCCATCACACTTTCCTGAGAGAGTCTACGGCCTTTCAGCCACTCAAGTGCATATCCACCTCTCACTTGCTTGGTTGGGAGCTAAATGCCTTATTCATAGATTCATGGAATACTTTGGGCTGGAAAGGATGCTGGAGGTCACCTGGGCCACCCCAACTTGCAGCCCAAAGAGAGCTTTTGCGGGGTTGGCAGCAGAGGATCACATATCCTTCTGAAGCAAAGCAGACTGTCAACGCCACTGGAGATCATATTGACCATGGGAGCAAGTTGCACTCCTGACATTGAAAAGAAGAAATACAAAGGCAATGCTAAAGAAAATACATCAAGAAAGGATGACAACAGGAAGCCAAATCACAGGAAATAGCACTTTTCATCTGTATACTAATCAAAGAGTAAAATGTAATAAACCCATGCTCCTTCAAGTTATCCCATGTCCTAGCCTGTCTTCTGCCAAATGCATCAGCATCATTGTCACTGTATGTGACTGTCCTCTGCTCCTACCATCTCAGGATCTGCTCCACAAAAAAATTAGTGCTTATTTCTTGTACAGAGATTGCTGCCTTCATCAAGAGCTGAGTACCTCATTAAGGCCCTGGATGAGACATTTAGTTTGGTCTTCACAGAGAGCTCAGAAAGGGCTAAAGCTGGTAGATTCAATATCAGCTGCTGCAACTTGGTGAAGATCCTACTGGAGGATCCAACTCTTGAGAGTTGGATCCCATGGACAGTGGGACGCTGCTTTGTTAGAACCAATGCAGCTGAAAAGACAGATTACAAAAAAAAACCCCACCTCAGATAAAGGGGACAAAAAGTCCTTAAAGCCAGACACTTACTATAGAGAAAAACAAATATTTATTCAGTTTGACTGACCTGGGTTTGCTCCAGCAATAAAGTGAGCCACACACCCTTCACATCTTTAAACAGCTTGAACATTAATTGTACGTACATGTTTCAGCAGATACAGTCATCATGCTGATATCTCTTTAATTTTCTTTTACAAGGCCACAATTAAACTTCCTGAGCTGGACAGCTTCTAGGGGTCTTGCAAGAAGGAGAGATGTCATGGTTTAACCCCCACCAGCAGGATCATGGGAGGATCGGAAGAGTAAAAGCTAGAAAACTTTTTAGTTGAGATAAAAACAGTTTAATATTGAAAGCAAAAGCCACACATTCAAACAAAGAAAAACAAGGCATTCACTGCTTTCCATGTGCAGACAAGTGTGCAGCCATCTCCAGGAGAGCAGGGCCCCATCACACATAGCAGTTACTTAGGAAGACAAACGCCATCATTCCAAAAGTGTCCTACTTCTTCCTTTTACCCCCCAGCTTTACATACAGTGCATGATGTCATACGGTCTGGAATATCCCTTTGCTCAGTTGGGATCCCCACTCCTGGCTGTGCCTCCTCCCAACCTCCCATGCAGCCCCAGTCCCCTCGCCAGTGGGTCAGCATGAAAAGCAGAAAATGCCTTGGCTCCGTGCAAGCCCTGCTCAGCAAGAACAAAAACATCCCTGCATTATCACCACTGTGCCCATTTGTGTCCAGCACAAATCCAAAACACAGCCACATTCCAGCCACCATGAAGAAAGTCAGCTCTACCCGAGCCAAAACCAGCACAACAGGGAAAAACATAAGATTAGTGGTTTTCCTTATCCACATCCATGCTGTTCCTCCATGCCAGCTAATTCGAATGCAACTTTATGCAGAAGATAACATCACTGACGGAATTACAAGAGATTGCCTGCTTTGTTCTAACTGTCATTTGGGTGCCAAGCAGAAATACAGACTTCTTCCCCTGGCCTTTGAAGCTCATAAAGATGTTGTTTATGCAGCTGAAACGCAGAGAGACTGTCAGTGTTCCAGCAGCGAGGCTACTTATTGGAACAAAACAGTGCTTCCACCCAAGCTGCACAGATTTCATATATCCATACTGTACAGTAGCTATTCCCATACAGCGCTGTGGACTCCTGCAGCAGCAGTGTCTGTGGGACAGATTCCTGCTGCTAAGCCATTCCACCAGCCACCCCATTGTAATCAAGAGAGGATGAGTAAGGGCTTGCTGACTGCAGTGAGTAGTACCCAGCTAAGTTCAAAAGGCTTTTGCTTGATATGAACTGCTGTGCTAACCCTCCTCGTGTGAATGACTCCTCTGAAAACCATGGATCAACTCGCACTCTGGTAGCTCTGTTGGTGATGATACTTACTTTTGCTTCAGGATTATCTAATTTGGATCCACAGACTCTTCTCATGCTCAGTTAACAGACACTCTGTCCCTGTGTTTCTTTTATTTAGAGAATGCAAGTGGCTTTTTAGGCAGTATTTTAAGAGTGCAAACTCACAGTTGGGAGCAGACTTGTCTTCTGCTGGCAAGTAAGTGGCTAAATGGGTTAGGAGGAATAAAATAATGGTGAATGGGGGAAACAATTAATCAAAATCTTGTTTGCCAAAGCTGCTTATTGAAACAATTCACCTTGTCTGGATTTTATTATCTTCCCCCAAACCACTTGTTGGTTTTAAATTCAGTCCCTTTTACCCTTCTATCAAGGCAAAGGTGTGCAGGATCACAGTATATCCCGAGCTGGAAGGAACCCACAAGGATCATCAAAGTCTAACTGCTGGTTGGACTCCATGGCAGGTGGGAGAGGGCTCCCAGGAGAACCCCAACAACTCTTAATACCTTGATGCCTCTTGCTGCCTCTGGCTCCCTGGCAGCAGTCCCTCCTCCAGTCTGGGGAATGGAGGGGCAGGTCTAGGGGCAGAGAGCAGGTGGCAGGGGCAGTGCAGGCCTTGGATGAGCCCACTCTTTCACTCCTGCTCTCTGTTAGCAACAACAAAAATTGTGTGAGGACAGAGAGGAGAGCACAACCTAATTTTTCCAAACAATTCTCCTTGGTCTTTTATTTTTTATTGAAAGATGAGAAATATTAATAGAAAACTTTTTAAAAAAACTCCAATCTCATAACCACTACATTTTGACAACACAACATTCTGACCAGTTCTCCAAGATGGATTGAGCTAATTTGGGATATTTTGAGACACATTAGAAGACATGAGAGATGTCCGAGTCAATTTTTCTGATTTCTTATCCTTCTTCTATGTGTTTTTGTGCTAATTCTGGAAATGTACTGAGCATAGATGAGAAAAGCAATAGAACATCTTTTGCAAAAATCACACTCTCCCATGGGAATGAAGATCGGGAGAAGACCTATGAGAAGAAGGAAAGAAAGGAAATACACAATTAACTTAAATTCAGAATCTGACCTGACACCAATTAAAATCCAAGCTCAGAGGTTAAGTGGAAATTCTTCAATCTTCTTTCAAGTATCTCATCAAAACAGCACAGGATGGAAATGCTAAAAATAAAAAGAAAACTACCGGCAGGCTTTTAATACAGTGAAATATTTACAACAGCACATCACTGGTGAATGCTGACACAAAAAAAGCTTTTGAAAAACGTCTGTCAGGGAGAATAATTTAGAAGGCTGGAGTCACAGGCAGTGTCACACAATCTGAACACTGTAGGGCTGAAAAGCACAGTCCATAGCTAAGAAAGTGAGGTGCATTTATACTGAACATGTTGACAGCTTCGTGGGTGGATGCTCTTAAAGGTATTTGTGCCTTTGTGGAAGATATCCAAAACTCCAGCAGGCAAGGAAGTTACCAAACACTGGTAATGACTAAATTTACTGGAGAAACCAGGTCCTGCTGCAGGGGAAGAGGGGAGAGGGAGGAAGGGACTGGGGAGGACAAAGGATGCTGTTTGCCAGGTGAGGATCTTCCCTGCAGGGGAAGCACTAGCACTCAGGGGAGAAAGGCAGCCATATGGGACATGACTCGGGTGCTGTGGTCACAGACAGTGGAGGCTGGTGTGTGTGAATTTGCCCGAGGATGGTGGGATTATGGCCAGGTGAAAAGCTCATGGGGGGACATTCCTGTGTAGGGCCATATCAGCACAGCTTTTGTCAGAAGCTGTTAGTGGTTCTTTTAGTAAGTGCCTAAGAAATGATGATAGATCAATTTTTCACATTTTAGCCACATGGAGGAAAAAACCCACAAAATATAACTTTTTTTCCTATTTAGAAAATAAATTTTGTATGGAATTGACTTTCGGACTAAAGCATAAACTATTTGCTGTTTCACCTGCTCAACTTCATGTAACTCCAGATACAAAAATATGCTAAAGCATGCTAAAACCATGCTATGTGCCCATCTGCCATAAGCAGATGATAATTATCAGCTCATATGAACACTGCTTGATGCAAACTACCAGTGGTAAAAATAGTACTTATCTAAGTGAGCAGATAGCTTTTCCAGAGTCTTACTGGTTTTTGAAGTAAGCATTGACTCAGAGTAAAAATATCTGATAAAAATTGTCTCTCATTCCTGCCAGCCAGTTATCCCAACCCTCCCAGCTGCACCGGGTCCCTGGCTCTGGGTTTCAGGGTGTTCCTGCACCAGCCACAAAGGCTGCCCAGGCCCCTCCACACTCAACGGGCATTGTGGTTACAGCAAACTTTTGCAAAATGAACGTTTTTCACATGAAACACCTCATATCTGAAGATGTGGCATCTCCTGAAAGAAAAACACTACCAGGAATATCCGAAGAAGTTCCACTACTCTCTGCTCCCTATGAATACTCCTTATGGACTTCATTTAGAGAAGCTTAAGGCTCCGTATTTGCTTGGAGAAACCATCTCCATATACAGCTGACCCATGCTTTTAGAAACAGAGCTGTAGCTTCAGAGGTCACCCAGACACTCTTCATTACCCTGGATTTTCTTGAGTGACTAAGTTCCACTTACTTTATGTGTAAACAAGCAAATAATTTAAAAATAATTAAGAAAAATTTGGCCTATTTATTCAACACCTTTCAAAGCTTCTTTGTATATGTTTTCAGATCCAAATTTAAATGTGATTTGTGTTGCTTAAAATATTAATCTGCTCTACAGCTATGAACAGGATAAATAGTTTTTGGTATATTAAATTTGAACTACTGAGCAACTTTTCTACCATACTGGGGACAAGCAGTTTCACTGGCACAGAAGTTTCACAGGAATAGAAGTGTTTGTTTTCTGACACTGAGTCTCCAGATATCTGCAGTTAAGTACTGCGGCAGAAACTGAAAACAGGACATCACTTTGAAGTTGTTCAATGACTGACACCACTGTTTTGGCACACAGGCCTGTGTAAGCAAGGACTGCTCAAGGAGCAGTCTTTATTCTCACTCCATGGCTAGGACTTCTAGAAATACAGCTGCTCTTTGCTTGGAGCTCAGCTGAGCTGCTTTATCATTCCTTCAAAGACACCTCTCTCTCCACCCTGTGAAGGTTGCATGGGGTTGCAGGATGGTGCTGGAATACTATCACTGGCTGAGAGGTTTATCTTACATCCTCCCAGCCATAGTGATGCCTTAGGATTTAGATTTTATATTTTTCAGATCCTGTACTGCTTTAGTGTGTAACTCTAAAACTCTCTATAGCCTGTTAGCTACTGTTCTCACATTCTGGTTAGACATAACAAATCTTCTCTAGGCCTGAGACTCAAGGACACCTTGTTGTCCCATGCCCCGAAATATGTAAACAAAGCCTCTAAAAAGGGGGAACAAACTTGGGGTAATGACATCATTACCTGAAATTGTAATTGGAGAATTAACCCTGATATGCAAATAGCCCAAACTTACAGAAGTGTGAAAAACCCATGACCTGTCATGCATTTTGGATGTAACCCTAGGACTCTGTCTGCCCATAGTGTACCTTATTGAAGGGCCTTCAATAAATACACGCTTTTATCCTCTTAGTTTTATCTAGCCTCTGTTTTCAGGTAGCGCCTCCAAGGCATCAGTAAGAGAGCTGTCAGCCTCGGGCATACTCAGCCAGACTTGAGTATTAGAACAGGTGGAAAAGTCCCACTAAGTATAAGTCATGGGCTGGATGTGGAGTTAGTAGTAAGGACGACATAGTCACTGAAGAGAAGCCAAAGTTCTTGCTGCACCGATGAGGCTGTCACCTCATCACAGAGCTGTCAGGGGAATGACTCAAAAACCATTATGCTGGTCCATGAACAAGAGGCCCATTATTTAAGGGAAATCCATCATTCCATCCACCCATGTGCAAAACAATACTGCTGGCTGAAAATGTGCCAAGTTTAGGGGCTTATACAACTCTTCCATGGCAGAGGGAGAAATCCCTGGGAAGGAGAGGGCTTAGGTTAAAGGTTTGATTGTGCCTACTAATAAAATAACCGACTGTTTCTTTGCGGTAATTACACAAACCAGGTCATAAACTGTGGAAGATGAGTCAAAGATCCAACTCCTTCAGCATCTTTAGGCTCAGTAAGCAGTGGAGTCATCACATCACTAGTGTACTTCCAAGGCAAAGCTGAAGCCACTGTCCTGATGAGCTGAGAGGAAGGTGTTCCAGGCTCGTGACATTGCTGCCCTAGAAAACTCAGTCCACATGGCTGGAGCTGACTCAGAGAAGAGAACAGTCAATCCTGAGCCACCCTGACACACTCCACAGACCCTCTAGTGTAGTTACAGCCCTTGTAATGTCTTTGCCCTGTGCTAGGTGCTCCCAGGCAATGTCTGAGGTCAGAGTTCTGGCTATCTTCTGCATCCCACACATGTGCCATCAGAGGCTATGCATGTCTAAGTTATGGGATGTCACCCTCTGCCCTTGAGGCAGATGCAGCTTTCTGTGTGATGCAGCACCTGGACCAGCAGACCATCAGAGATACCAATAAAAGTCATAATCTAATAATAAAAAAGCAAAGGCTATTTTTTGATCTTAATTCCAGTCCACAACTTCGCCAAGATCCTGGGCTGAAGGAAGTAGAGTCCCAAACTCAGTAAGTGTAAAAACATTGTGTGCCTCAGCTCTTGCCCCTATTTCTATAACAAGCACTTTGCATCTGAAACCTGCTAACTACTGGATAGTGTTTCTAAGATTACAAAGCCTTAAGACATTCTGAGTAAAGCCTAATGTAAACTGCAGCGTGATTTTCAGAAAAAAAAATCTCGTTTCGACTAGAGAAATTTCCAGGAGACTGCTACTCTCCTAGGAGGTCATTGCAAAGGTGAGCTACCCTCACAGATAAAAACTGCATTTAGTCTCACTTTTGCTCCTAGCTGTCAGCTTCTACATCTTTGTTGACTGTTTTGAAACATGGAGAAAAAGCTTTCCTTAGCCACACTACAGAAACTGCAAATGAGACCACTTTCAGTCTTGTAATTTTTACTGTGTGTTTTTTTCTTATTTCTATGCTATTTATTAGCATGTTTCTCAAACAGGGGATACTGAAACTAATACAGCCTCAATGCTTATTTTCCTTAAACAGTTTTGCATAAGCATGCATGGACACCATAATTTTCCTGGGAAAGCTACAGGGAGATCACTGTCCATTCCTAAACATTTTGATTTATCTTAAAAGATACAGTATCATGCCTTTTCAGTTCTGCTTCTTCATTTGAATTTCCTTATACTCAGAAGAGCTATCTGTATATAGTGAATGTTTCCCTTCTGCTTTCTCATGCCATTATAATATTTGGCATTCACTTGAACTGACTGATTTTATACTTTATTTTTCCTTTATGATTTTCTTAAAAACACTCTCACCCGAAGGAGAATATTTACTTTGTGCACATCAGTGTTTGTAACACACCAAATGAAGGGATAAGTATTTGGGGCTTCCTTATTAGGATCTCTGTCACACAAAAGAACAGATCAACAGTTGGATTTTCTATTTTTACTGCTAGAAAAACATAATGATTTTTAACCAGTCTCAAAGCTCCTTAAGCTTTCATTCACAGATTTAAGATTATTCTTTCCCCCTGAAAGAGAAAACCAAAGTAAAGAAAAGCCAAAGCTCTTGAGAAAGCCTGCTCTCTAAAGAACCCCATCTCCCCTGTAGAAACCGCTCTCTTCCATCCCCAGCCTGGTGGGTCTCTGAGGGCTGCTCTCACTTCAGAATCATGTTTTGCTGGTTCCACCAGGAGAGAATGTGATAAAAAGAATTGTGCTATGCTGTACTGAAGGAAACGGGGAAGAAAAAGCACAGAAATTTTGTTAGCAGCATTGCAGAATTTGTATAAAATTAAAGGAAAATTAATTCTGACTTACAGTTCAAATCATTACCATTTTTCTTCTGAAAGCCTCACACTGCAAAGTGTAAAAAGTATACTAAATTATAGAAAAATCACATAGCACTAAGACAATTTTACGTGCTATTCAGTTCAGTCAATTGCACAACATGACATTTAGGTTTTGTTTCTTAAACTTGCTTAATATTCCAACTTCACCTTTATACATAAATTTTCTGCTTAATTTAAATAAATGCAGACATTGCAGCATTTGATTATGCATTTGATTTCCTTTATTACCCAAGCAGGCCATACTAATCTCTGTTCTTTTATAAATTCCAATCTTTTTCTTAATGATGTGTTACAAATAATTTTTAAGGGGCAAATCTGGAAAGAAAAATTCAAAATTTTCATTTGAATAAAAGTTGCATGTTTCTTTCTTTTTTTCTAATGTCTTGCTGTAATAAGATTTGATCTGGCAAAGTACATAATATGTTTTATCAGGAAAGGCCTCACATTTAAAATTGAGCTTGTGCTAGATTATTTTTCTGGACTCATATTAAAATAAGCCCCAGATATTATTGTAATGCTTTTTCTATCTTTTCTCTATACTAAATATGATTATTACAGGAATGTATTTTTCATATTATAAAATTATGATTCAGTTAACCTTTCTGCTTTGTTCATTCCAAGTCTCAAGCTGCAGTTCTCACTTTATGACAGAAAAAATCTGATCATATATTTTAGGCAAAAAAAAAGGCACACTAACTGTCCTCTATTTCTTCAAAATGCATTTTGCTAGAGGTAGAAATACTGTGTGTAGCAGAATACAACTGAGCAGGAGACAGAGTGGTTAGACAGATAAGTAACAGCTGGAGAATAATTCTGTGTATTTGTATCAACTTTTATTACTTTAAGCATCGATGATTATGGGTATTTCTCTTCTTTCTCTGGGGATGATGCTCCAGACCTGTGAGGAAATTGTTCTTTCTCAATAGTTTGCATGATTGTTTGATTAATTTTCCTTCCTGGAGCACTGCTGTCAGCACAGTGCTGTGGTGGTGGCCCCAGGCAGGGCTCAGCATGAACTCTGCTCAGCTTCCTTGTCCAGTGCTAACACCCATTAGGGGACTTCGGTGATTGGGACTCTTTTGGGCACTTTTGATGTTTTCCTGCAGGTCTCTCCATGACAGGAATTGGGGACAGATAGGTCTGTGAGCAGTGAACTGGGTGAATTTGCTGGGCTGTGATGCACTGCCTGTGCACAGCAGACGTAATCAGTGCATCAAGATCTCCATCTAATTGGATCTGGTTTTCCAGAACATCAGTTTTTCTATTGATCTTTGTAGTCTTCATTGTCATAACATTTTAACATCACCTTTTAAAGCTTTTTAGCAATGAAATTTCCTGTACAAATAATCTTAGCAGAGACCATTTATTCTGCCACTGCTGGGGAAGGCAGCACAGTCCTCATCTGATTACATTTTCTTGTTGGAAATGTAGAGACAATTGCTTTGAGGAAGATGTGATTTGACTCACTGTGGGGTTTTGTGATGAACCCGTTACAGGCTATCATTGCGGAATGCTGTTAATTGATTTTTTTTCTTAATAGGACACAAAATCTCAAGTTTTTTTTCTCACAGGTTTTACTAAAAGACAAGGAGTCGCTTCAAGAAAATTGAAGAATGGGTTTATTGGTTTGTTTTGAAATCTTTCATGTCATACATCTCTGAGAAGCTCTGCTAGCCCCACCTATCCTTCTGTTCCTTCTAGAAGCTGGATCCCACATGTGACACGGCAGGTGGGAATGATGCAGGCAGGGTAAGAAGGCTCCCTCCACTACACATAGTTGCCATGAGGTGTAGGCGACTGTGCTCTGTAGCACATCTAACAGGAAGGACAAAGTTGCTGTGGTGACATTCCCCTTAGTGGCACCCAAGGCACATCTAGAGCAACAACATACTGAAATACGCTGTCTTCAGGCATTTATCTCCCCACTTATGAGTAGTAGTTTCAGAGGCCTCAATGATTTGCAGAACAAAATCCTAGAGAAGGAAGACTTCCTAGAAGAAAAAAGTTACAATTCCAGGAACCTTTTTTTACATATTCTCCTAGGTGAGCCTAGCCAGGGTGCAGAAATGACATCTACAGTTATTATCTCTTGGTTTCATTCTTATTTCTGATGCCCAGAATGCCTGCTATCACCATCAAGGAAACAAAAAGACATTAACCAAATTTCTCTGTAACTCACAAATTTTAACCCACGACAAACATCTAAATCAACTGCTAAGAACTTTGGATTTCCCACTAGATGAGAGGAAATACTGAGAAAAAAATCATAGACAGATGTTCAAGTCCATTGCAAGATGCAATATAGAAAATTTGTGTTCCACTTCAAACTTCACACTATAATAGCCACCAAAAAATACTACTTTTTGAACAGGATTTACTGTATATTCATAGAACAGTGTTGACATAAAAGGTATCCACAATAAGATGTCTGAAATCATCTGTCACTTTGGAAAATTCAGAATTAAGTATTTATGCCCTTAAAGAAGGCTGCACGTAGAAGAAATCTAAATTCTATTAATACTTTTAAGACTTTTTTTCTCTTTTTCTTTTCATGTGTGTGTGAATTTTGTTAGGTTTTAACAGTGAATTGGGACCATATGTTAGCTATAAGATACCTCACATCAAAGAGGTTTGACAGTCATTCAGGAAATCATAGCAGCATTAATTTTGTAATAAACTCAGTACATTGTACAGCTTAGCAAACAGGCAACAGATCTTTAGGAGCACACTAATTGCAGGGATTCTAATTAATTAGTTAATATAAAAATGAATAGAAGAATCCTTTATGAATATATATTTTTTCTTCAGTCACTTCATGTTTTGCCAGCACTTTTCTTCTGCAAAATATATTTGTTTTAACAGCACCATTAAGCAATCTTATGAAATTAATTCCAGCACTCAAATAACACATTTGTCCAAAAGTAGGCTCTAGCCTTCCAGTAGGCTTAATTCATGTTTGATTTCAGTGACAGGCATAGATACATCCATCAGTTGATACTTTAGGTATCTTATGCTGAATAGATTTTTAATCTCAGAAATATTTGACTGAAACATCTAATAATTTTGCACGTGTGTGTGCACATGCCTACACGCACATGCACAAATGCACACGAAAAGACATAAATCATATGCTTCAAGTCTCTCTATTTCATAGAATTAAGCAGAACACCTCCAGAGTAACAAGCAGTGGGACCAGAGGAAATGACCTCAAGTTATGTCATCCCTGGTTTGGATTGGATATTAGGAAAAATGTCTTCAGTGAAACAGTTGTCAAGCACTGGAACAGGCTGCTCAGGAGAGTTGAGTCATCATCCGTGGAGCAATTTAAAAGATGTGTAGATGTGACACTTAGGGACATGGTTTAATGGTTAACAATTATATTTAATGATCTCAGAGGTCTTTTCCAACCTAAACTATTCAATGATCCCATGATACACCCTACATTAAGAAATGGTGACATATCATGTTATAACAGTGCTTGTTCTCTCAAAATGTAGTGGAAAAATGCAAAAACAACCAGAGAAAAACCAAAAGAATTTGAACAGACGATGCTGCAAATCACCCAGGTTTGTGTGTGATCAGGGCAAACTCTGACTTGCATGGGGGGCTCTGGTGATATGTGCCCAGGTGTTGAGCATAAAGATAAATGAACGACATCATATTGTTGGATCATTGTAATTTTAAGATTGGTCAAACTTTAATGCATTTAAGATGCTTATTGATAAAATTATAAAATTTTAAGTTTAGTCACTTTTTTCTTACATGACAATTATTAATGGATATGTATGGTTCCTTCCCCTCCAAAGAATTGGTATTTTTATATGTTTGAAGATCTGCCTTCTACAATTGTTGATATACTAGTTTCTAAAGTGTAGCTTAATCTGTTCATCTGCAGTAAGTCAGATATGGCTTTCAGAAGAAATCAATGGCCCTAATTCACATCTGCTGAGGAATGTGCTGGGCAGGAGATCCACAGACTCTGTGCAGAGCCAGGAACAATGCAGAAATGTGAAACTCATGTTTTATGTTCTTCCTCAGCCTGAAAATCCACCTTTACACCTCCCTGTGGCCTCCAGTGGTTGTTTCCACACCAATCTTAGAGGGACCCTGGATGAGGACTTGAGGAGATCCGAACTTAGAGATACCTGTCATGGTTACAGAGGAGCAAAGGGGAAACAGTCATTCTAGCAAACAGAGAGGAAGAATTTCACAGAGAAAAACATTCTGTAGGTACACATTGGCTATGGAGACAGGTTTCTGTGCATGACGTCAAAACTATCCAAAATTTTTGGAGGAAGAGATTATGCAGCGCTCTCTGCCTTTTGACTCAAACATTTACTTCAAATGCACAGCAGAAGAATGTGTAACACTTAAAACAGAAACATAAGGATTGCCTCTGAATTTTAATAAACTACAGGTGCACACAGAAGTTTGATGTTGAGCAAAGCTATCCACAAGTCCTCTCAGGTAGAGAGGATCAACCTCTCTGCCTCTTGGGTGTAAAAGTGAGATGGTACTCACCTTGTCTTGTTTTGCTTCGGGTTCTTAACATCTCACCTCTTGATTCCTGTATGTTTTGTCTCACTTATATAGGAAGAAGAAAAACTGCTTCACATTCAGCCTAATCACAAAAAACACCTTGTGATTCTATAATTTGAAAAGCTATGTCATTGATTTTGCTGATGTCATGTCTCTGTCACAGACCCAGGCATGTGGCAGGTGTGTTGATACTGAAAACTTGTTCTGCAGGAACTGGGAAGAAAACCTTCACTCAAATCACACGTGGTTTTACAGAGATAATCCTGATGATTACTCCTGACCATTGCTATAGGTAACATCCTGTGATCTCCTGATCTCTTGTTAATTCAATTTAGCTCTGCATTGTATCTGAGAATAGACTGATTAATGCCACAATTTCACCTGATGGATTGCTGCTTTGTGGAAAACAGTTTTCTGTCAAAAGGCAATAAATTATATTCTTGATGCCCTATAATAATTAAAAGTTTAAAAGAGCTGATAACAGGGATTGCAGTAATTAAATCACAGTCATAAACAAATGAGAAATTAAACCAAATAATTTCCTCACCAGCTGTGTGTAATTACAAGTTTATCTACAAAAACGAATTGGCTTGTCTTTGGGCAAAAGCAGACTGGTGTTTTTTTATTATTTTTTGCTTAGCACAGCAAATCTGTCAGAAACGTGTCTTTATGGGAAATAATGGAGACTCTCAAGCATAGATATCCTGGTGATTTCCTAAAGACTAAAGACTGCCCTCCCTCTTCTCCCATCTAAATCTTGCCCAGTCCTTCACAAGTTCTGTGTCATCTGACGCAGGGAAATCTGGGGAAACACAGAGCAGCTCCCTGCCCTCTCTATTACCCGCTGACTACGCCTACCACGTTTCTGCAGGGCAGAGGCAGACACACACGGCTTTGGTTACTGGCCTGGGCAGCAGTGCCAATACGGAGCTACACAGCAGAGCTGATATTACACCTCTTGTTCACAGGCCCACACTGGCTGTGTCTGTTTTAAAGATACATCTACCGTGCGGGTAAAAGCATGGCTAAATGCAGCCCCTTGGTATTGAGAAGGAAAGTGGGTGGAAAGGTCCCACCAAAGCCTTTGGATAAGGATGGAGAGGTGAGATATGACACCCTGAACTACCCTGGAAAGACAGGGATGGCAGTGGTGCAGGCCAGCTCATGGTGAATGTAGCAGCACAAGCTGCATTGTCACTCCTGCTTTGCACCACCCCAGGATGAGCAAACTTTAGTCTCTTCAGTGGACACCACACAGCTGATGTTCCTTAGGCACTCTAGGCATGCTGAGCTCTCTTTCTCAGTCATGAATTTCTGACTGGGCACTGCTTGCTGCACAGGGAGGAGGTACTCCCCAGCCCCTCCAAGCCCCAGGGCCATGGCTAGAATTCAGCCACCTCCACACCAGAACAGGCTGGGTCAGCAGGAGCTCCATCACCTGCCAACTCACTCAGACCTGCTCACAAAAGCCAAGCCCAGGCACAGAAATACATTTTCTATATTGAGAAATAAACACGAACTCAAGAACTCATCATGTGTAGGAAAGTTCAGAAACCTCAATCCTCTTAAAAAAAGTTCACAGAATGACAGGCTGGTTAGGGTTGGAAGAAACCACACTGAGTCATCTGGTCCCACCTCCCTGCTCAAGATAGGGTCATCCTAGAATGTATTGCACAGAATCGTGACCAGATGGTATTAAGTTCACTAACAGCGATCTTTTATTTTCTTATGTCCATGAAGTGTTTAATTGAAACTCTGTCTTTTAAGCACAATATGTACAGCATCATTAAATGTTTTGTAATCAATGGAAAGAAATGATGAAGCTGGAATTTTAATTTTCTCTTTCAGGGCAAGAAATGGGAAAATGCAATTTTTTGTTCAAGTCCTAAACCAAAGGTTTTAATCTAGTTCCACAACTATGTTTTCCTAATGCTGCAACAGATATGTACTGCTGGTTTTAAGTACACATCTCATCTTTAATTTTCTAAAACAATACAAAGATATTCAAAGACAGAAAATAATATGAGGAGTACCCCTCATGAATGGCAACACTTTAGACAAGTTTCTGTATTTACCAATAAAAGCACCTGGTTAAGCCAGTTTACTGTTCTCATCTAACTCGCAGCATAAGTAGCAGACTCACTGCTGAAATTATTAAAAGAAAACCCAGTAAAACCTCCAGAAAACTCCACTAGAGCAATCTCACAGGTTCAGAAAGGCAATGACTCCTATAACATGAGGTTCATTGACCACAACCAGTAGTTAAGCTAAGCTGATCACTCACTTGTTTAGTGGGATAAGGGAGAATCAGAAGAGTAAGGCAAAAAAACCCTCACAGGTCAAGATGAGGACAACTTAAAGTGAGGGAAAGAAAAAAAACAGTCGATGCAAAGGAAATGACTCACCTCCTCCCACAAGCAGACAGCCCCTGGTCTCTGAGCAATAACTTCTTTGGAAAGACAAAACCCCCAGTTTTACTGCTGCCCATCATGTTACAGGGTATCCAATATCCCTTACATGGTATGGAATATAATTTTGGCCATTGAGATCCACTGTCCTGGCTGTGTCCCCTCCCCCCCTCCCCCCCACCCTCAGCCCACTTACTGTGGAGGCAGAATCAGCAACAAAGTCTCTTTGCAAGCACTGCAATAGGCAGAACACTGGTGTGACACCAACACTCCCTTGGGCACAGATCTGATCCACAGCACCATAGGGGCTGCTGTGAGAAGGTTAATCCATCCCAGCCAGACCTAGCACAAACTGCACTATGGTTACCTCACTGGTTTCTCTCAGTAGCTTGCTCTGTGCACATATTAGCCCTGTCTCAGCACTGTAGGAAGTCCTGCAATGACTGGTTCTGCTCCCATTCAAAACACCTGAAACAGATGCCTGGGGCGGCAACCTGAGAAGCATGGTATATATCTCTTCCAAGATGGGTTGGGTGTTGGGGTGTGCTCTTACA
>VZTE01001814.1:0-125690 GCA_013397775.1 Eulacestoma nigropectus
GGGTGACTCAGCAGAACAAGAATCTCAGCTCCTTCTGAGGCTGTCATCCATTGTAAGTGGCAAAAAAAAGTGTGTATGTGCAGTCACTGTTTTATTCAACAACTTCCAACATTTTTTAGTGAAAAAAAGAAGAGGAAAGTTTGGGTGCTGCCTCATCAAATGAGAAATGTTTGCTTTCTTCTCATTCTTAGCCCATATAAGATACCCATATAGTGCCAGCAAAAGCTGTATTCAGAATGGAGAAATACTATAGGTTTATAATGTAAAGAATTTGATTTTCCTGTTGTCTTTTTCTTCTTTTCCCCAAATGACCAAATCATTTAAATAATAATTTAAAGGGAAAAACCATCTCTTAATTTGAAAAGCAGTCATAGAAACCACCAGTTTACTGGTGGTTTCCTAACAAGGGTAGCTATGTGGGGGAAAAAGAAAGGGAAAGAGAAAGGACAGGTGCCTTTACAGCCATTCCAAGAGTCTTCACCTGCCACTCTCAAACAGCTTGTGCCACGGTGGGGGAATTCTGAACTAGGCTGAATTCCCTCAGGAAATATATTCATGAAAAATGGGACATACAAAATCATGACCTGAAAGTGGGTGTCAAGGTGAGGGACAACTTTTTGGTTGCTGTGGGAGCTCAGTGCAATCTGGGAGAGCTCTGCTGTGCACAGACAGGTCATGTCCTCCTGCAGAGAAGTGCCCATGTGCCAGAGGATCAGGCTTGAGGGCAGCCTCACAGCAGACACCAGCCCCTCTACCTCAGAGCTATGGACAATTTCAAGTACCTTGGGTCCAGGCTGGCGAGTGCCCATCACAGTGGTGGTGTGGACACTGGCAGTCCAGACTTCTGGCCTGGGGCACCCTTTCACCTTAGGAAGAATGGAAGGGAGAAAAGCAGAGCAAAGCCAGGGTAGGGAGCCCCTGTCTCAGCACAGCATGGCTTGCGGGGATTAACCTTCGGCAGAGTTTGTAGAAATGTCAGCTCTTGCAGCTGGGCACAAAAACGGAGACAGAGTCATGCTTAAAAAACCACACAATGCCCTCCTTATATGAGCAAGGTTTTGGGAGTCGTCACAAAATGTGTTTGGGACATGGTGCTGAAATGCTTCTCAGCCGCCTGCCAGCATGTTCCAGAGGGCACTGGAGAGCCCAGGCCTCCTGCCTGCCCTCTGCGCTGCCCCACCGCCTGTCTGGGCAGGCAGGCAGAGCGAAACACAAAATCTACTGCTATTTAACAGTATAAAAACAGGATAGCTGGAGAAACCAGGTTGGAAAGGAAATGAGAGACCTGGAAAGGGAGGCAAAATACACTAGGAGAAGAAACTATGAGAGATCACCCAGGTGAGTGTGTGTGTGGTTTAGCAACTCTGTCAAAATGTTCCCACCATCCCCAAGAAAGTGGGAGAAAAAAAGGCTCTATATTTACAGTTCTTGATGTTTATAGGATCCTGATGAAAAGTCTGTCTTCCACATACTCATCAAAACCTCCTGTCCACACATGGGCTCAGGGATTGCTGTTTCTTGAGGTTTTATTTTGTTCTATGTCTTGCTAAAAAACATACATGAAATACGTATGGAAAGATAGAAATCCAAAGAAGATCCTTTAATACTACCTTCTGTGGGGATTACTTTGCCTTTGCTATGGGCCTGTCCTTCTATCCTGTATCATAATTCTTCTGCACTTGGTAAAGAGCAGGCATTTACCCTGCATCTAGCCATATTGTAACTGCAAATTTTCTTAAACTATATTTTCTTGTACTTCCCCACAAGATACTCCAAGAGAAAAATGCATTCTCTTATGCTAGTATTCAACATTATAATATATGTAAGTTACTGTGAAATGGAGGAAGGACAAACCTCCCCTACAGTTTACCTCATATATCCCATAATTTCTGTGATTAACCTTCTAATGGGGCCATCTTGACAAGAGACCTCGGGGAGCTCCGATAACACTTGACAGAGAAAACACTTCACTGTGGAAGATGCCAGCTCCTGAGAGACCCACCTAAAAGTGCCTTTGTCTTGATGTCACTTGACCGTGCAGCAGACTGTGCCAGTGCTGTGTGTCCTCAGGGCACCTCGTGGTGTAAGAGCTTCCTCTGTCCTTGCTCATCCTCTCTCCTGGGAGATTTCAGGTCACCGACCTCAGCAACATAGGATTTATTTCCATTGTTTCTTTTTCTTCTCTGTTACTGGGTAAAAACATATACCTATAGAAACACAATTTTTTTTTAAACTATTTTGGGCAAGTTCAATTTTTTTCAGCTCTCTGTCTACAGAGCAGACAGTGCTATGAGCTCCTCTTGCTGCTGGATCCGGAGGCATGGCTATAAAGCAGGTGGAAATTTTGAGAACGCAAATGCTGAGTATGTCTGAGGTGCTTATGGAAAAATCCAAGCAAACCTCCCATACTCTGAAATAGTCTGTTTCAGTTAATATTTGCCATGCTTGAATTGGTCATTCCTTGGCATACTGCCCTTTAGCTGTATCATTTCATAGTCAATTCACAGAAAAATGTCAAGCTGGCTGACTGGAAATCTTTGCTGTAATATAAATACAAAGGGCAGATCAGTAAGCTGACTGGGGAGCAGATACACGATTCATTGCTTCTGGCTGGACCAGAACTGGTGAGGTGAAGAGTTACTTCCACTGAGGTTGGGAGATTCATACCCTGCCATAGGTGATTGCTTTGGTCAGGATCAGAAAGATTAACACATGAAAACATACTGATATCCTGCTTTCTGGTTAAGGTTAAAAGTTTCATTGATCTCATGGGGCTTGGCACTGCTTCAGATGTGCAACATCTGGCCTATAAGAAACAGGGACATGTGCATGTGAAATAGGTACAGTGTGAAAAAAAGAAGTAAGGAATACAGCTAAAAATAGCACTTTGCCAAAAGTGTTATGGGTTTAAATGTTCTGCACATTGGCACCTTCTTTCGTTACTGACTAATGTGCAGAACTGCAAGTTCCAGAACAGTGTTCATGTTCTTTTCTGAAAGTGTCTTCCAAATTAACTTGACTCCATCTCTGTCTTCCCTCTCTCTTTCCCTTCTCAAGTGTTCCCTTGCTATGCATTAATTGAATTTTTAAGTCACTTCAGTTTCTGTTGGTCTTTGAGGGGAAAAAAAAAGCAGCACCCACATATGGGTTTGAACGTCCTGTTTTGTAGGGCTTCATTTTTTAGGGATGTGAGTGACAGTTTTAAAGTTTTTCTTGTGGGGCTGTTGAAGGTTTTTTTTCTACCTTCATGAGAATATTCCCCTTTTCATGTTTTTAAAATGGAATTTTTATTTTCATTTCTATTGCTTGAGGAAAATGAAATGGAGCACCAGGGAAGGTGACTTTCCTCATTCAGATTAGATTGGTCTGGTTTCTCATTAAAAAAAAAAAAAAAGGATAAAAAAGATGAAGCACTTGACAGCCCAGCCATATCAATCTTAGCCAATCTTCACTTTTGGGGGAAGGAGGGTTTCTGAGTTAGTCTTTCATCAGGCTGTCAGGACATTATTTTCTCTTATAAACTATAGGTCCTGTTTGCATTTTTGTGGCATCTTCAATCCCAGTGGACTGACAGCACTTCACCTTCTATCCATCTGCTCTGTCTTCACCCTCTGTTGAGGTACAGCTGCCACAGTCTCTGGAGCACAAATTGGATATGTGTTTAATTGTGTATAACAACACTGTCCCGTAGTGAAGGACAGAAGCAAAGCAGAATCCAGCAGAAACAGCAGGGGACCTTCACATAAAAGTGTAGCTAAAAATGAATATTCAATTAAAATAATTTTCTGACAATAAATTTCACTTCATCTCATCCCTTACCTGGTTCAAACCTGTTTGTATTACAGGTATCATGTGGAAGGTATCTGATCTGCCTGTCATACCCTAGAGCCAGTGTTTTGATCAAAACCCACAAGTTTCAAGTTTCTTCTGAATTTGTTTAGGTAGTACATGCTTTCTGACTCTCAGAGGTGCTCAATGTCTTTGCAAAAAATCAGTGGTTATTGATGGAGCCCCATTCACACACCTGTCCTGCTGAAACACAGGCGGCCTAGACAGCCCAAGTGATAAATGTTGAATGAATTCCTGCTCCAGAAAAGTTTGATCATAACAGCAGTACCCTGTTAATGCACAATGAACACAATGTCAGAACATTGGTCAGGATCATAACAGCCTATTCTAGCTACTAAGGCAGTTCAGCACCTGAGATAAGCACAGTCATTCAAGGTTTACAGCTGCTTTAAATGGTGGCACTTCTAATGGCAGAATAGCAACAGTGCTCTGGGACTTAAATTCAGCAATTGGATGGTCAGTGTTATAATTTTGTGTGACTTCCACTTTGTCTTCTGCAAGAAAACAGGACAGCCAGCACAGCAGCCCAGAGCACCACTTCAATGTCCCTACTTTTGTTGGGAGGAGGCTATTTCGGTGGTGAAGGGAAGGAAGCAGAACAGCAGCTTGCTGGCGAGCACCAGCAGGGGTCCTTGGTGAACAACCCCAGAGGAAATACCTTGTTACACAGAAAGTTTTTAGCCCCGGTTAGCTGAAATTGTAGAGAAGAATATTTAGCTAGTAAAAAAGAGTTTGAAGATGGAAATTTGTTGAAGTCAGTGAAATGCTCTTTAAGGCAGATGAAAGTAGTGAGGTCATTCTTGTAGACAGCTTTACGAGAGTCCTGATTTCACCAAGGTTATTCTGATTTAATGATATGCTGCATCTCTAAGCTGAGGCCATGTGTGTGGCAGTGCGTGCTATCTTTAGCATGGGCCATTTTCCTAATCATACCTGAACATCATTTACAGGTGAATCAGTCTGCAAGGAGATTTGGTATTCATGGTAGCAATCCCCCTCCCTACCTTCCAGTCATCTCAAAGGACTCATTTGGGCATGTCTATCACATCCAATTATGTAGGAACCCTGTTAATTAATTAATATTAACTTCTAATGGTTATGCAATTAATTGCATTTGGAAGGATATTAAAAAATGAGTAAATAACCTCAAAGTGTTGAGTCCTATTTGGCAAGATAATACAGCTCAACCTGCCCAGTTACAATGATAAGATTTTAAACTAATTGAGCTCATACTGTGCCTCTCCATTACCTGACATTCAGCAGCACACAGAGAAGATTAAAGGGATTCAGGGGATGGTGTGTTTATAAAACCAGGAATAGTCACTCCTGCTTCTCATTTAAGCAAAAATATATTTTAATTCACAACTGAACAATACTTGATATGGAGGTTGCCAAAGAAATGAGCATGTTGAGAAGTTTGGGGCTTTTGCTGGTATTTCAGGTTAAAAATAGTGACCTGGGATGCTCAAGGCCTCATTACACAATGGCAGGTGCATATCCTGCAATCAGTTGCTCACCACAGCACCTTGGGAGCAGAGGGCTTGCCAGACTGTATTAAATCATTTGTTCATCTAACTTGACATTTTGCCTTCTGCACTGATATTCTTGAGGAAGGTGGAAGGCTCCCATAAAGCCCATTACCTATCCAATTATGCTGTGTGGTGTACAGGGAAGAAACATCCTTCCAGAGCCCCGTGGCAATTAGCATACACCCAGAAGTGTGATATTCAATTACCCCTATTATTTCAGCATGCCAAGCAGCAAGAGGTGGTTAATGATTGCATCAAATTATCTAGTCTTTTAGGAAAATATACTCAAAGTTACCAGAACCTTACATTGCATATCAGCAAGACCCATATGAGGCCCACTAACAGCAGTAAAACTGACAGAAGGCCAGTGACAGATTATTCACTTGCATGGCAAAATTTGTCTGTCTAAGCCTCTTATCCATACCCACAGAATTAGTCCTGGGGGACATTTTACAGGATGAAAATTTTCACCCAGGAGCAAATCTATTACTCTCCCCAGCTGAAGCTCAAGGCTTTTTGTTCACTATACAGAACTGGCTATTTTTCAGAGAAAGTTTTGGGCTGCTGAGCTCTCAAAGTCTATTGAAGCATTTTGGACTCAGAAGTTGATGGTGACCATACCCATGGTACCCTGATACCTTCTGCCACTCACAGCAAAACAAACAAAAGACTGAAAACAGTTATCTTTCGACCACTAATTCTAAAAACTTTGCGGTAGAGTTTGCACTTGAATGGATGTTTCCATTGTCACGGAAAAATGCGGTCAAGGATGCCATGGTCTATGTAAATTGTATAGGAAGACAGTATAAATCCATTCCCATACCATATCAAACCTTGCAAGAAGAGCGGTAGTAAATAATAACTGCTGTGAGAAATTATACATTTGATACCCATTTTTACCAGAAAGGTCTGGGCTCGTAACTTTATGTCCTTCAGAGAAAGCACAAGGGAGATGATGATGAAATGCATCTACATTTTTTATAGTACCAAACAGTGCTGAGCTTTGTCAAACTGGTGTTACAAGTGGGCTGCAGGTGAAATTTCCCAAGACCTTCAGTCTCTGAAGGACATATACTCTGATTAAGATATATGGAATCATTACTTATTCAGTAAGAGGCAGTTAAGTTCTTTCTGCTAAAAATTCAAGCAAAAAGAATTATCTTCAAGACTTGCAGAAATTATCTTCCTTTGAAGTGAAAAACTGTCTGCTAAAACCAAAGGTGGGGTCATGGGTGCCTCTCACGGCTTCAGACCATCATCCAAGTTCATAGGGTGTCAGGATGCCAGTTAAAATGAGGTCTCATACCTTTCACCAGTACTGATCAGATCGAATGAATATTCTGTAAATACATGTCTATCCACTGATGTCCATGGCACTGCCTCAGTAAATACCAGGACTGATTCTGACCTGTTTCACACTTAACTAAGAAATAATTTAATTCCAAAGCCTTTATAGGAAAAGACTATTTGACTACATGGACTTTTAAAATGAACTAGTTAGGAAATGTGAATTTTAGTCTCTGAAGTGGCTGATGGTGTTTTGAGCATAGTCTTGGGATTCACAAAGAGGACATTGGGATTTACATTCCCCAATAACAGACCTATTGCTCATGGCAGATAAAAGCCAGCTGCCTCCTCATGGGTCACAGTGAGCACATGGAAACCAAATGTTGCTTTGCCAAGCTTTCTTGATTATTGCAAGATTCGTTTCCATAATATCTCTGTTTCCTGTAGCAGATGATAGTAAAAAGTGAGACTAATCAGCTAAAATGTTTTCTTTTCCACATGAGGATTAAAATTTCACGGTGTGCTTTCAATTCAAATATTCTTGAATATGTACTACTGTAGCTTATTGAATAAAATGAGTGTAAACTATAAAAATGTATGGGTTTACTTCTCTCATTAATCAGAAGAATAAATTGCATTAAGATGTTGATGTTTTCCTAGAACAGAAAACAAATGATTCTGTGAATGACAAATAGGAAGTAACACCAAACTGCTGCCAAGAGCTGCAGACATCAGAGGTAAATGAATAATCACCAGCAGAGCACTACAGCCATCAGACGTAATGATAGAAAACCTCTTTTCACACTCACAGACATCAAGTTTTCTGTGCAATTAAAAGCTGTCAGAAGCAAACAATTGGCTTTAAAATAAGACAAAGAACTATGAAAAGAACCTGGCTTTTGCTTCAAGTGAGTGGCCTGTGAATGAATTCAGCTGCTCTTCTCGGAAAAGGGAGCAAACAAGAGCGTATGCTTTTGCACACTTCAAAAAATTCAATGTAAGGAAAAAATCAAACTATTTAATAAATCAAACAAGAACTACCCAAAACATTCATCTCCTGCATTTCTTTTGAAGAAGAGCTAGTAACACCTCTCAAGACCATCTTTAGATTTGTGTCCCTCTTGAAAGGGGTGCAGAGAAATGGGAGCCAGGGGTTGTATCACTAGTTGATGAACAGCAAGAGCAGGATAAAGAGGGATCACTAAGTGTCTTCTTCCATGGTATTTATTTTTTTCGGTGGAGTGCTATTGATTTCTTAAGCATCACTTACACAAGTGAGACGAGACTCGTTTCGTGTCCTGTGTGGCTCAAAATCCTTTAAGCACTATTTGACTCAGTATTTTATTGCAAGCTACCTCTGTTTCATGAAGGAAGTTGCCAAAGAAGGTGGAGGATTTTAGTTGTGTGGCACCTAGTAGGAAATACTGACTGAAGAAGCAACAATGTAGAAAGAGAGGGAGTGTGCTGGAAACAGAGAACAATTGATCTTCTCAGTGCATGGTAATTTCCTTGTGAATGCTTTTCTTTCTGTTTGGGTTTGTGAATTCAAGATACAAAACTTGGAATTTGTCAGGTTTCATTTTTGTTCTCATTCTAAATTTCTGTTAAATTCTAATTTCCACATCCTAATTCCTTCCAACACCAAGTGGATAAGCAGTATTTAATTGATCACCGTCTTTAGACGACTCCAGCCATTCATGCTGAGAATCTTAGGCAAATAAAAACCATATATCACACCACTGAGCAGGAGGGTTCAGGGCTGCATTTTTCTGTGCTCTTGATTGTTTTATTTTTATTATTAGCAAAGAATATAGACAATTGAAGTCCTCTCCATAGAAATGAGAATACTTGGAATTTTAGAATAGAAGAAAATAAATTAAATAGTACCTTTCAGAAACATTTTCTGATTTTGGCCATTCCAAGTAAAAGGATGGTACTGTCAGTCTTCTAACCTTTAATGAAAACTTTCAGGCATCTTGAAATTTCAGAGTTAAAATTTATCAGCATGAATCTCCTGAAATACTATGGGAAATGTAATTTTATTACAATTCTTTACACTGTTTTTTAGCTGTATTTTAATAGCAAGGTGAAGAGCAATTCATTGCCTAAGCAAAAATTACTTTTCTGGGTTGGTTGGTTTGGCTACTAGTGTTCACTGAAGGAAGTTCTAACACGAGTGCTTGGCTGTTAGCACATTAAAGTATTGCTGTGTGGGAAAGCATTTCAACACTTGACCATTTCATTGAACTGAAACCACAATTTAAAATGGTATTGCAAGTTGGCATAGGTAAGTACATAGTGCTGGAGCAGATAGGAACATTTAGAAAGAAGGAAACTTTTCAGGAGTGGGAAAAGATTAGATTATATTCTTTGCATCAGAAAATAAGGAAAGGGAAAAAAAGAAAATAGAACACAAAATAAAATCCTGTCCCCTTACCTCAGGAGGGGATTGACTTAACCAATGCAAGATCAGACCCAAAGGTTCTCATGAATCTGGGCATCCAGTTGCAGGGATATCAACCACCTTCCACCTTCCTCTATTGCCAGAGACCTATATGAATGCTGGTGAAAGTTAAATAGACAAATTAAAAAATAAAATAAAAGTTCTCTCTTTAGTTTCAGATTCAGTGAAGTTTTTCAAAAGATAGGCTCTTAATTCATCACACCTCCATCAGGCTGCCTCAAGGTCTTTCCCTGTGAACACTTGGATTAATTGGGTATCATGAATAACTGGCCTGTCTTTGTTAAGTTTGGACTAGAAAAAACACAAAAGGACAAGGCTAAGAAAGACAGAAAAAACCCTCTTAAATTCAATAGAAATAAAATGCAAGAGAGGGGATGATGGTGAACCTGAGATTTTAAAAACTACCTGAATGTTAATAGTTTGAGTATCCTTTCAGATTGCTTTGTGGGCGCATTGACGGAGGATGCCAGGACCCCTGAGAAGGAAAACTAATCATCCAAGCTTTCTGGATCTCAGTACTTGTCCTACAAATGATCACCCTGACTCTTACCAGTGCAATGATAGAGGATGTGGTCCTTTGTCACTCCCAGCTCACCAGAGTGACAGCTATGTCTGTCACCCAGATATCAAGAAAACGCTTTAGGTACCTCAAACACAATTTGAAATTCAAATGTTTTCTCTTGCTACTTCTGTGCTAATTTAGGACCCCAAGTAAATACCTGGAGTTCAGTTTCACTGTTGAATTCTCAACGGATTGCCTAAACCAGACAGAAACATTTTTCTTCAGCTTTGCCAGAAAATGGCTTTTATCAACAAGTTTCTGGGAAACATTTGCAGGTTGAGCTTGATTTTCTATAACTTTTTTCATTTTCATTCAGCAAGGCATTTAAAACTCTAGCAAATATTTATACCATCTGCATGCCCCCAACTATAGAGACTTAGGTAGTGTAATCACGCAACCAACCTGCTGGCTTGGACCCCTCCTGTGAAATGTGATTGCTCTTCTATTCTCACAGTCTATTTAACAGTATGAAAACTCTACACAAAATAAACTTCTTGTAGGCTCTGAGCTTGGTTGTCTTATTGGAAAAAAAGTAGTGTAATTTCCCTCCTACATATATAACACTTTTCTTGTTAAATATAAATGTGTATATATTCAAAACCGTATTTCCTATATCTTTACATCCAATTTTTTTACTTGTTGCTAGTGAATGATGTAATTCCTTACTCTATGCAATAATTCTCTTAGTAAAAATACCTTGCAACTACTCTAAGTTTTTCTGTATTCATTTGTTCAAACCAACACCATAACTTGTGCTGCATCACTAGGTTCCTAAGCTACACTCATTAGAACCATAGGTGCCAGGGCTCCTGGAGATAAATGGTTCCTCTACTCTCCTAAAACAGGGAAATCTGAGATAACTAAAATCAAGGAGGATCTTCCTACTGTTATTTGCTATTTTGTCAAAGATATCTGGCATTTACAAAACAAGCAAACAACAACAACAACAAAAATACAACACAAAAAACCAACCCAACAATGTCTTTAAAAATGTCTTGAAACATATCCTTCCTGATTGCTGAGGCAGATACTTTTCCCCAGAAAGATCCCAAAAGAGAACAAACTTTGCACAAATAGTTTTTAAAGATTTAGACCTTGTGGTAAATGAGTGAATGGTAAATGTTGGCTTTCGCATATATGAATTTAACATTTACAAGTGATAATGTACTATGTAGAAATAGTGTTAAGGTAAAATATAGTTAAGTAGAAATAAAGTTAGGGTGAATTGTAACTTCGAAATCATTGTAATATATTGGGAAAGGTAGTAATAAACACATGGTAATAAATATCTTTTAAGTTGATAAATCACAGAGCCAGAGATCAAGACATCTGAAAGAAACAAAGATAAACCACATGCATCCCAGAAAGCCTGTTATCTCATCAAAACTCACACCTCCCAAAGAAACTGTCAACTACAAATTAGGTTGGAAGTGAGGAGACACTGGAGGGGGATGTCTGCCTTCAATTCTGAGACAATCCAGAAGACCCGACATGGTGTTGCGCTGGCGGAAGGGGGCAGAGATCGGAGAGGGGGTGAGTTGAGTGAAGTGTAAATTATTTTCTGGGCTTAATGAATATGTAACAGTTTGAGAAGGTACTTATGTTCACAGTAAGATGAATAGAATTGCGCCTCTGGCAGTATTGCTAAGCACCCAGCACTGCATTTGCCTTTGTTCTACCAATAAATGTTCAATATCATGCTGCTGAAATTTCAGATTGTGAATTCATTTACCACAGACATCTTCAAATTTTTGTCTTGTGCAAGGCACCTTCTACATCTAAGAGCAATTTGTCTGTGTCAGGGCTACCTCTGGGTGTCCCAGGAAAGAAAGCAAAAATGCTGGAGCCAGAAGCAAGGCTGGCATTCTTTAAAAATGAAAGCTACAGATTTCTCGTTTTCCTGTGTGTTCTCACTTTCATGTGTGCTTATTCTTTTTCTTTTCTAAATCTCAGCCTTGGGTTCTCAGAGCTGTAGCAGCACCTTGGCTCATCTATGTTACCTGGTTCTCCCTCACTGTCAGGCTTTTACCTCATCTGGAATTCAATCAGTAGAAAAGTAGTTTGGTATTTGAAGTTAAAATTGTTATTCATATCCATGGCTTGGAGACGTTTGCTAATGAGACATTGGTGCAACAGACTTTAAAAATTTAGCTACTGGCTTTTAACTTCAGAGGAACAGAGCAGCAGGGGATCTGGTGTTGTTTTCTTTTCGTCTTGCTTTCGTGCATGTCGAAGTTTTTGAAACAAAGATCTCTTTAGCATCAATGCACTCAGCAACTACGATGGCAGTCAGTTTGTCTTTCATTAGTTGCTGGTTCACCACCTTCAAGAACTCATGTCTAGTCCAAGCACCATCAAGTGTCAGCAGCATCAATTTCCCATGCTAAAGCCATCTAGCCCTCGTCATATCTCTAATTTCTGCAAGATTTAAATGTGCACTTGGCTCTGTTGACAAGATGGGCTATGCTGACACCCTGGGAACCGGTCTGTGCAAAGGGTGACAGTTTGTTCCTGTCCTGGTTACACGAGTAAGGTGCCAGTGTAGCACCATGCAGGTGTAACCAAACTGTGTGTTCTACTCCCCTCTACATCATTTCTGATGAACTTTAAATGATGGGTCGTTTTCAGGAGCTTCCCAGTGCACACCCGATACCTCAGACTACAAGCTGGGTATTAAATGAGATAAGGAAAAAGAGGCAAACCCTGCAAGGCAGGCTAATATTTCTTTTTCTTCACAAATAACTCAGCTGCAATAACTCCCTTCTGGGGAAGCACCAGCACAGTACACCCAGCCTGAGGGGTCATCTCTGCTAATGGGCTGTGGTTGACTCAATGGCAACAGCAGAACAAGCAGCTGCAATGGCTTAGACCATCAAGGACTCCCAAACTATCCCATGACGATGTGTTACATCGTCCATTGTGAAACTCCCGGCCTGAGGGGAGGTACTGAGCATTCCCACCTGAACCTAAGCATATATAAATCTTTGGCTGGGGGAGTGGGGATGCTACCATTTGATAGATCCAAAGGAGGACCCGAACTTCTCCAAGACTGTGACCATGACTCTGACTAACAGGTGCCAGGTTGTACTCTGATGCTGTGGGTTAAAACCAGTTTGTATCATTGTATTTGTTGTAATCTCTTTAGTAAATTGTAACTCCAACCTGCAGTCTCTCTTGGGGTGGTTGAGTGGGGTTCATTTCTCTGACCAGGTTACTTTTAAACCAGCCCAGTTCTCAAGCTCTGAGCAGTCCTAGGCTGATACTTTTAGATGTTTTCTGACAGCCATGGTGTGATGGTTCCTTTGAAGATCAGTTTCCCTGAGGCATATGCAACATTCTCCTGAATCCCTGTCTCTGACTCCATTTTCCGAAGGAAAGGTCTTAATATTTTTCTTCTGTTCTTTCCTTCACCCCACGTAAGTGCTGGGCTAAAGGCAGAAATGTTGTTTTCCTCATGGACTTCTTGGGTTGCTGATCTTATTATTTGAATGCATCATACATTTAATGTCATGACAACCAGGTAAAATGGACCGCTCTTGTCATGCTTGATTTATAACCGGGATACTGAAGCAAAAGGTAGTTGAAGTGACCAGAATAACTGGTGGTCATTAAAGCCTGAGTGATGATGGGCCTAGGGAGACACCTGAAGGCTAGTTTTCAAGGGTCTTTAGGTCTCCCATGCTTTCTGCCTCTCCTGCTGCTATGCCACCCAGCAGCATCACCTTCTGCTGTCATCTTTCGTGTCTTGCTTTGCTCTCTGTCTGCTGCTAAAATCTCTCTCCTAAATTTTGTCTGGTCACAAAAGTGCACATTGATAACCCCATGTAAATGAAAGCATTCCTTTGCCCAACTAATCACACTGACTTCAGTAAGAGTAATAGCATTGAGCTTCATATATTAATAAAGAGGGGGGGGGAAAATGGTGGAGTTGGAAATATATTTTGTATTTCATCTTGGCTGTGAAACAAATACGCATTTTCTGGTAGTCAATTCATATTATATGGACTACTAAAACAAGTGTATCAGATGACAAGACCTGCATACAGTCTCATATTTGTGGGCAGTAAATCAGGCAGGGAGTGAAGAACTGTGTGTTGCAGTTTCAAGGGAACAATGATCATGCAGCCTCAGAGCTCGCTGTTGGATTAAATCCACAAGTTCTGGAAAATAAACATTTCTTAGTCCCAGAATTCATCTTTTTGTCTCATTACTTATTTGCAGTTTGTGTAGGCAGAGCTGGGCAGATGATAAGGGAATAATGAACAGCACTGTGTTGCAAAGAGGAGCCTTCCAAAGCTGGGCTGTGCTACTCTGTGGATGTGACACCTCAAGAGCAGCAAAACTTTGGCATCTTGCTTGACCAGCTATATCAAATGAAGGCCTGGATGCAAACCCCTCAAGAGAATTTGGAAGAGCTTCAAGGGGGATGTCCGTGCCTTGTTTGCCCTTTCACTGCTGGAGCTGGGATAGTGCGTTAAGTGAATTCTGCATTTTATACTGTGTTTAGAGGGAGAGTCAATGTCTACTTTTTAGTCCAAGCTAAACTCAAAAGCCACTTCAGTCTTCTGATAGTTACGTTAAAAATATTAAAGTAAAATTTTCCATATCCCTTAGTTAACAGCCAAAGTTTTTTAAACTTAATTTACTAAACCTATTTGATTCCCATGTTAGAGCCTCTATTTCTGATAAGAAGTGTGAAAAGGCACTACCAAGGTAGGGACAGAACTGTATGCCACAATGTCCTGAATCATCAAAAGGGATTTTTTTTCCTCTCTGTCTTGCATGATTGAGTTAAAATTTAATAGGAAATATCTGTCCCATGGACACATTTTTCATAAACAACTTTGGTTAACGACCACAGTGATCAAGGCAAATTTCTATATTGAATATCGATCTATTCTGATGTTCCCCAGTACAGAAAAGGAAAAGGTTTCCTTCTAAACTGTTCGGTAACAGTCGCTTGGGTATCTCAACACCAGGTGAAAATACTTTGGTGGTGTTGCTTTCCCATCAGGCATTGTCGCTGTAGAGCCAGGAACTGAGAGATGCAGCAACATCAAATCCAGCAAAAGAATGAATTATTTATTAATTTTACAATCATTTTTATATAGTCTAGTTCCATAAAGCAATTGGACAATGTTCACGCACCTCCTAGGGTGATTGGTTCAGGTTCTATCACATCCACGGTAAAAAATTTCTCAGTGTACCATAAACAGAACTTAGCAAAACACCAGATGTGAATATTGTTTACATAAACTATCTTAGTGTTTTCATATCCTGTGTGAGAAAGGAAAAGTTCTCAAAGGATTAATGCAAGAAGCTGGAAAATTCATCTGCTAGCAGCATTTCGGTATCCATACGGCATGCCTATAGAAAATGTGGTTTGGCTGCATTTTGAGAATTCTTATCAGGCGTCCTAACACTTTCTTTCCACACTTGCAACTCCAAAAAGACCTGCTGTTTTCATTTTTTACCACCTGTGTAAGGAGCACTGTATGCAATCAATGGGGTTACATACAGCACATACATACAGCCTGGGAATTTACACTCCATTCAAACACAGTGATTCTCATTTTTAAAAAACAAATGTAGGTAGGTAAACAGCTCAACATCCAATTCAGAAAAGAGAATCTACTGCTTTTGAGAAAGACAAAGTGATTGGCAAGAGGAAATGAGAAGAGGGACATGAGCAGGAGAAGAAAAGTTATTTTATCAAGGCCTGAAGGCAGCATAAAACAGGGTTGCTGTCGAGCTTTAGGGTGTTTAGTAGTTTATAATGAAACTTCATCCCTGATTATTTCCAGGTGACTCACCTCCCTTAACTTCCTTGGGATGTATTTGACTCCCACATGGAAGCCTTAGTGTTCTCTCTTTAAGTTCAGCCTCTTTCTTTTGTCTGCCAAGCAAGATAGCTTGCATTTTCCTTTGCAGACCAAGATTATCTATCCATCCAAAGTCAACACCAGCCTCTGGCATGCAGTACTGCATCATTAACAGGGTTATTAAACTGTCCACAGAGCTGGCAGCAAGATAGTCACATCTCTTTATCCTGTTTAAATCTATAGAAATATTTTTCACTCCGAGAATTAACCATTTGGCTATACTTTCAAGAAAGGGGAATGCTGGGCCAGATTTTCGGTGGAAACTACTTTAGACAAGATGTGGATGAACTTGGTATCTTTGTAGTCTCAGATGCTTTCAGATAAGTTTTGATCTTGGCACTCCATCACAAAATTAATTTTCCTGGGAAACCTCACAGAAATGCAGAATTAGACTGCTATCTGTTTCTCTAAGGTCGCATGGATGACTAGAATCAAACCTTAAAACCTACTATTTTTACAACTCTAAGAAAAAACACCTAGGTTAATTGTTTACTTCCAGATATATTAACTGCTGCATCTATTTATATGTGGAAGGTGATGATAGCAACAGGAAGGTCTAGAAGTAAAAGAAAAATGATAAAGGAAATTAATACAAAAAAATATTTGTATTCCTCTCATTCCCACAGGAAGAAAGCTTAGATTGCAAATGTAGGTACTAGATAAACTGACACAATTGTTTGTCATTTAAATGTGCTATTCTCATAATTCTAAAACCCCAGGTATTAATACAAAATCACCTCAACTTCTGTTAAATATAATGACAAATGTGTAATAAATATTTTGGACAATATAGCTAAGTATGTTTTTTAAACAGTGCATCACCTATGTAAAAGTCCTGTTCCGCCACAAAAACACTTCATGTCCCGAGTTGCACAAGCTTAGTGTGGAATAAATGACAATACTGAATATCACTAAGGCTGCTGAAGAAGGCTGTGCATGAAAGCCCATACAGACAAAATAGGGGTCACATTTTAGAGGTAAAACAAATGATCAGGAAGAAAAAACCTTGCATAGAGACACCTGAGAGAAGTACTATGATTTCATTGAAATAAGACATAAGTCTATGTCTTTTTCCTTTTAATCATACAATTTTTATTTCAGTCATTTAGTGACTTGTTCAATCTGTTCTCGGTTATTGGAGGATCTGTCTAAAGATGTTTTAACATCCCGAGGGCTTGCCTTAAATACGTACTTAATACTTAATAAAATTGAACCAGAATATCTGCAATCCTTCATTTCCATGCTTAACATGTACAAAGCATCACTTAAAAGGAAGCAAAGGGCTGAAGGATGATAATGAGTCCATTTGCTGCTGTTCCATTCTGGGTTGCACATATACTGTCAGCATTATGCTTGCTCACTCTGGGTTGTGCCATAAAGCCATTTCAAAAAGCTTGGCAAGAGCATGTTTTTGCTCTAAACATCAGGACAGGAAGCTGCTAACTTCAGAAGGGTAAGAGTTTTTTTAAAACAGGGATGCAGAAACTAACATTTCTAGGTATGTGCTCTAAACAAACAGCATTGCTCATGTAGAGATGTTGACAAACAGTGTTTCTGCAGAAGGAAAACAATGTTGGTGCGCCTGATGTACTGTATTTTGGTGCTTTCCATTATGATTCTCTTCAAGATGTAAAACAATGCCTTCTTATTGTTTCATCCCTGTTGTTTACCAGTTAATCCACAGACATCTGCAAAATCACAGCTGACATGCTGACATTTCAGCAAACTGAAACATCCTTTAGTTTAAGGATAGAGCACACCAAAACCAGGAGTGGGGAGACCAATCTGTTTGAATGTATCCCGGGTCAGCAGGTGAGGAAATCTTTGGACCAGTTAAAAGACATCACTTAGAAAGCCATTGGCAGAGCAGGTCAGAGCACACGAATGATTTAGTGAGCTTTCATCCCTTGAAGCGCTTCTGTCCCTTCTGTTTAAACAAAAGGTAGCTTTTCAGGACACGACTGAGAGAAATTTGTACTTTTTCTACTTTTCTGCTAAATAAGACATCATGTCGTTTCCTTAAATGCTGTAGTTTTCCAACAACAGAACAAGCACGTTGGGAAAATGGATCCATTATTTCTTTGCTCATGGAAGAATCTGAAAAATGTCCAGATCTGCTCTGCTAAGTGGAGTAAGGAGAATGGACCCGGTGAAGAGCTTTAAAAATTCAAATCCTGCTCGTGGTGTGCTGTATCAGTTCGGCACTAGTGTAGCATAGCCTTCCCACGTTAACTCTGGTTCCATGATAATCACCTCAGGCTCTTTTTCTGCATGTTTCTGTGGGTTTTACCCCATCCAGAGTTTCTCCCACCCGCAGTTTTATCCTCTTAGCTAAGTTTCTTCGAAATCAGAATCATCACGTAGTAGTCTTTACTGCATGACTCTGCCAAAATTCATAGTGCCACATCTGCAGTTAGGGCATTTGAAATCCTTTCCAGAGGAGATCTAATTCCAGCAGCCAGCCCTGCTCTGACTCTTGCTAGTCTCCTTCCCCAAGCCCTCACTCCCACCCCAGCTCAGAGTGCAGCCAGTATGGCCAGCACAGGCTCTCTTTTGTGTGTCTCTGCTGGGGTGGGCATCTGGGACACAGAGGGAGCAACACTGAGATGCAGAGCTGCAGGAGGTGGGAGGGGGCACTGCTGGCCTGGCATGGGCCCATATCGAGAGGCAGCTGTGCTTGGCAGAACTGCGGGTAGCGCTGGCTGTGGGCACCCCGAGGCTCCCGTCATGGCTGTGAGTGCGTGTGTGCAGCACACAGGTCTGCTGGGAGAAAGCTCAGTCCCCTACCTCCACGTGCTTCATTTGGCAACAGCAACGTCTGGTTTTCTAGAGACAGTTTTAGAAAGTGGCTGTGTGTGAATAGGGTATTGTGAGGACAAATCTGCAGGAGAAGCTTGCAGCACACGGCCTTCTCCAGCAGCGCGCTGCATTTCCCTGTGGCCTGTGTGGTCACCCATGCCCTGAGGAGACAAGGCTAACGCAGACCCACATGGGCATGGTGTCACCTACCCTCATTTTACAGCAATATAGAAATCACTTGGAAAGGGCAGCTGATGGCAGACTGAAGGTCATGGCTAACCATCCTCCACTTTCCTCACACCTGTATGTTGTGTACCTTCACTGGCCCATGACATGTTTTGGGGGGACGTGGTTCAATGTAAAAATGGAAGACTGCTCCTTATCTTGCTGCCTGCTCTCTTCATTCACACCTTCCTCCACCCCGCAGTGGCACACTGTTGAAAAGGCTGAGGGGAGCAGCGGGTTTCAAGAAGGTGGTGTTATCTCTTCACTCTGGAGATGTTAAGCAATCTTAGTATCTTTCCTGAATGTAACCTTGCAGTATTTTGAAAGAGACTGCCACTGTATTTGAATAATCTCTTTACATAAACCGGTATTATCTCAGAAAGCATGCCTTCCTGCAGCTATGAAATAATTTTTTATGTTTCTAATTCTGCCAAGAAACTCCAAAGGGAATATTTTTATATTGAGGTGGGCTTATAAATTTTAAAAAGAAAAAAGGTGAATTTGGAATATAATTGCCCAATGCCCTCTCTGAATCTCATAACTTGACAAAATTAGCGGCTCTAGGAGGGCAATGATAGTGAGTAGATGACAGTGTTTTAAAATTTATCATAAATGCAACTGTGCTGTGCACAGAGGGATATCCATCATTTCCGCACGCATATGTGTCATCTGCTTTTCAGAACAACAAAGGATCAAGGCGCTGCCCAACTTTAATAACTGAAGTAAAGGTCTGATGACATTTCCTACAGGCTTGGTTTTAGCCTTTATGTTCTGCCTGGGCTCCACTTCAGCTTCTCCAGCCTGACCTACAATTTCAACCACTTTCCTGAGTCCCATGGATGTGTGATACAGTGAGACTGCCTTCAGCACTGCTGTGCCTTCCAATGCCAGCCTCAAGATCAGGGTACTTGCTGGTTGGGGAGTGTGGGAGTATGCCAAGGATCAGAAGGGTACCTCTAACTCAATTTCTTGTAAGTTTTCACCAGAAAACCCCTCCTGTCTGTGAAAATAGCCATGGTACACTTAGTGAGAAGGACAGGCTGCAGAGGACGTCCAGGGCACCTCAAGATCCTAACTGTCTTCTGACAAATAGTGGCATAAATAGGAATAACCCTCTGTGGAAATCAGAGGGGTTGGTTTAGCCTTTTGTTGACAAGAGGGGAATGATTCTCTTACCCAAGGTGTTGTTTGTAACATAGGCATCTGTTTTATAGCCTGGCTCCTGGCATAGGTCTGTGAGCACTGTAGAGCTATTGATTGGAAAAGAGAGTTTTGTGCCTTTGGTCTCACCTGCTATTGCTTTGTGATTTTGTTTCTGTGTTTGTTTTGCAGACAGCTAAATCCTTTCTTCCCAGTGTCACTGAGCCCTAGACAAACACAGTGGTATTGGACACCACAGAGAATATGTTTTGACAGTTTAATCAAAGCAGGTAGGAATGAGCTCTGGGCTGCTGGCATGGTCCCAAGCTATTTCTTTTTTTTTTTTTTTTTTTACCTGATACTTCTTTGTCGAACAGCTTGTTTGCTTTCAGACTTCCCAACAGCTGCCACCAGTCATGGCTGACCCCACTGTCCCAATGGCTGCAGGTGTTGCTTAACTGGGTCAATGAGAAGCCCCACTGAGTAAAGGAATCTGAAGGGTCTTGTGGGTTCCACAGTGCCTCACACAGAAGAATAAAATAAACTCAAAATGAACATGCCTTCAATCCTGCCTTTGTGCCAAAGTGAGAGATGTTTTCATTTTCAGTTTATCCAACTAAAAATAGAGATGATGGGAGAACAAATTTTTTACCCGGAAGGAATTTCCAGTATTTTGGTGTTTGGTTTTTACCATTAAAAAGTGAAATAGAAACTTATATCACAAAGGTGATATTAAATTAAATTAACTGAGCAATTTGGGAGCAATGAGTGCTTCTGGTTGTGCTGTCACAGTGTGCCATCGGATATATAGTTTAGGCAGGATGTCCAGAGACCATGGGGACATCAAGCAGCTAACAACAGCAGCCACAAAGCACAGAACAGCTGAAAAACCCCACAGAAATTAATGCTGAAGCCATACAGACTAGTTATTTAATTTAAGTCTTCTGGTAGAGGAAGAATAAGATTCACTATTTTTATTTCTAATTTAAATAGTAGATCAAACGCAGAATTTTCTTAAGAATGTTTTCAACTCTGTGGAAGTCAGATGTCATTGGAAAAGCCATTGGCTTGAATCTTTTTTCCTGTTCAGTTAAGAAGCCAGGGCTCAGAACCCATAACACACAGTCAGGGACTTTTTTATCTCTTTCAGAAAGATCTTAGTCTTTGTTTTTTTCCTTATTCCTTGGACACCGCCCAGCTTTTGGAAATACAGCCAAGAGAGCTCTTGTTGAATGCATGCACTGAAGTTTTTTTCTAATGAAGGAGGCAGAATTTACTGCCTCTCTCAGAATACGGGGTTTTTGTTAAACCTTTTGAGTGTATTGTGGTATTTCTTCAGCTTTCTTTCAGTGTCTGTCTCAGTGATGTACACTTGTGTATTGTTGGAGGATGCTTCAGACACAGGGTCACTCACTGGAGGGAAGTTGCACAGGCTCAAGTGATGTTTTCTCTTTGCGCTCTCTCATGATGTCACTTGCAGCCAACCTGGAGAAGCAGCAGGCAGGGATACACACTTTAGCAGCACTGCTTGCAGGTTTGTTTGGTTGTAGCACGTTATCCCTAGGGGTCAGTAAGATTGTGATCTGAAGTTTATTTGATTTCTTTTCTTTTTTTCGTTTCTAAAGCAGGGCCAGCAAGGCAGTTTCAGGCGGCAGACAGGGAGTGTACTGTTCCTCATCATCCTTTCTGTGCTCAGGGTGGGAGCACACATCTGCAGTGAAAAGAATGACTGCAAGTTACTTTCACATGTCTATTTTTTAGCCTGCCAGAGGACTGCAGAGCAGTCAGAATAACCTGAAGGTTGCTTTTCCTGGGGAACTTTGCTGTACTCAAAGGGTAGGTGTCTGACAGATGTTTGGTTTTTTGATGTCATGGTTCTTTCTGCTCACTTTGTGTAACAAAGCCTCCACAGAGCATTATTGGGTCTCACAGGGCTGTGATAGCGCCCCTTAGAAACCTGGAAGGCATCCTTCCCTGGAGAGGAGAAAAATTAGACAGGAATGTCTGAGAGACACTTTGTGCCCTTGACTGGCCAGCACATCCCTGCTGGGCACGCTCAGCCTTTCTGCTTGTGCTACAGGGCTGCAGAGAGGCAACATATCCTCACTGGACCATCGGATAATTCGAATTGGAAGAGGCACCAGAAGGGCTCACCTGCTTAAAGCAGGGTCAGCTAAGGTAAAACCAGGATGCTCAGGCCTCTAGCCAGGCATATTGCCAGAGAGACTCTTGCACATAACTCTTCTGCAGGCACTTCTGGTTTGGTTGGTTTTTTTTTTTTGCCTCTGAAAGCAGTAATATTTTCAGGAAACTAGAATATAAAAAGCAACAGAAAAATAGTGAAAAGCCCTGAATTTTTTTTCTGTTCTTTACGTGTTTGCCTGTGTATGCTCTGTTACATTTCTGCAACCTTTACCAAGGTGTACTGCTCTTTACGTAGAAGATTTCCTTTACAAAACTGCCAAATATCACTATTTTATACATCTTCCTCATTCACCTTCTGGTGATGACAACATTTATTAGTTTACATGATAGATATTTCATGTGGGCTGGAAACAGATAAAGAGACAAATCCTGATAAAGGCTGCAATTCATCTGATAGTTTCAATAGAGTTTAGATGCTCCATATGTCTTTTGATTGCCATTCATTTTAGATTTGAGTACCACAGTCTATTTGAGATATAGAAATTTCTATAGGGAACTAGAGCACACCCAAGAACTCGCTTCAGGGGAAATAGTCAGCTTTAAAGATGAGTTAGTGGGATGTTCCTAGAAGAGCTGACCCTATTTGTTCCCACTGACCTTCACACAAACGGGATGAGTGCAGCAGTGACAGATTTGAGAAGCATCATCATGCAGAACAATATGAGAATACCAGCATGGGAGAAAGATGGTGGATGTGGCTGAAAAATAAAATTTGAGTATGGGACATTAAAAGAGTCCTTTAGGACAAGAAAGTCTCTGTTATAAACTTTCACTGTAGCCTGATCAAGGAGAAGTGACTAAGGTAGACTCGAAAGTACTTGTCAATGACAGGTGTCTTACCACTTGTCATTTACAAGAGAGACAGAGATAGCAGAGATACCTCTAGAATTCTTTGGCAAAGATATTTCCCAGTTCAAGAAGTTTAATTGTCATTGGACAATGTCCTGACAAGCCCTCTTCTGAAACAGAGCAGTCAAGTGTTTTGTCATCAGTTCAAGAAAAATGAAATGAACCCAGAAGATGCTAAAAAATTCTGGCCAGCTAGACAGAGAACAATGATTAATGAAATGGAGAAAAAAAGGCTGATTGTGGTGTGTGCTTTTATGGTATAAATACAAATAGGAAATGCATACTTTACATGATTAAATGATTTAGCTTCCTGTGCTCTCCTTGGTTTTGGATTTTTCACTGAGTTAGCTGGACTTAGGCAGAGCCAGGAGCAACAAGAAGACCAGTGGGAGACACTCATGTTTAGTAGGTAGACCTTACTGAAATTAGGGTATTGGCGAGACACTTTGTGCTTATCTCCATGTCTGTGTTCTCCTTTCCTTCCAAAGGTGTTGTAAACCCTTATTACTGAAGTCGAAGAATGACAATTGTTTGGTTCCTTTTCGGAGAAGTTTTCTCATCTTATGTCCCACTTTCCTTCTTCTTGTAAGTAGATTCAATTTAGAAAGTACCAGATTTGAGGATTTGGAGTATTTCCTAAAAACAACCCACAAATACAGCTACATTGTGTATGACACCTTATTTCTGGTGTGGAGACTACTCCCACTTCTTCCTCTCCTATGCTCATTTGTGACCCTTCTCAAATTTTCTGTCTTCTCCAGAGAACTCAAATTAATTACCATGTTGCCACTCCCAATCTATATACTGCCTTTGCTGTCGGTGCATCCTTGGTTATTGAACATCTGCATAAATTGTTCCTTTATTTTTGGGGTCATACCCAACTGGTCTTTAATCTACAGGTTACCCAATCATCAGGACTAGCAGGCAATTTTATTTTCCTTGTTTCCTTCTGCTGTAGATTTCCAAATGCCTTTTTTTTTTTTATTTTTCATCCCTTGCAGGATCCAGCTCAGGTTATTTTTTGTCAGTTACTGGTTTTTATCCTTGTATGTCTTAACCTGTGAAATTTAGCTTTACTTACATAACTGTTTTTTTGCCTTTCTAGGTCTTGTAAGCTTTTTGCTTATATCCTTTTAAAAGGTAATATAGTATATTTTAAAATATCTTGTTAAAGATGGATATTTATTTACATAAGTGTGGAATCCATTTCTATAAGTTTTATTTCTGGCTGAGGTTAAAGGTTTCTGTTACTTTCAGCTCTTCAGACAGCAATAAATTCATTTCGTCTTCCACAGTCAAGCTGCTGTATCATCTCAGTCCAACAGATTTTGCTAATCAGTTTCCTTAGCTTGTCTAAATTTGCTGTTCCAAAATCCAAATCTTTAGCTAAAGACCTACTCCTATTTATTCTTTGATTTTAAATATAAACTGAATCAATTTGTGATCATTCTGCAGTTACTTTCTATTATTCTGTCCATTAGCCATCTCTCTTTTAATGCCCTTTACACTTGTTGAAATCCCACTGTGTTACATCTCATTGACTGCTTGTAACTGTGATGAAGAAATGTGCTAGGTACTATATCCATGAATACCTTGTTCTGTTATTGTTAATGTTCATTTTTTAGCCAGTATTTAGGAAATTCAGCCTTCCCATAATGCATCAAGAGTTTGTAGTATTTCTCTCTGAAATGGAATCAGACCTCTCTGTCACAGTCACGCCAGTCCGAAAGTGCAACCTCTCCACTTACCTGAAAATTCATCCAAAACCCACCAAGCATCTGGCCTTGATTCTTGAAGCACCACATCCTCAGAAATTCCTGTCCCACTTCCAGTGACCTTACATACATGTCACCCAGCAGTACCAAATGTTGCACAACCTGACCCCTAATTTTTAGTTATTAAAACTATAAAATTCTTCCTCCTCAAAAACCTGTGAAGAGAGGGAGACATTAAAGCTTTACAGAGAGTTTTTTGTGAGATTGGGTCCAGACAGAGCCCCTGGCTGAACCATGACCGTGGTCGTCAGTGGTGGAGGACTGCCATGGACGTGTGTCACCACGCAATAAAGTCAGGTACCTTGCTCGTGCCCTGCTTGGTGTATCTTCTCCATGGGTGAAGTGGAGACTGTGGAACTGGAGACTGTGTTGTCACCTTAAGGTAGAGCAGAACAGCAAACCATGGATTGTTCAGCAAATGCTTTTCAGTTGATTGGATCAGCGTTTAGAAAATATAACTATAAAAAAAGGGCTCAGAAAAAGATTACTTAAAAGTCTGATGCATCTGTATCTAAGATGAATCTAGCTGGATATTTTTTGAGATTGTACACAGTTGAAAGGAAACTTAAGGAATTTTGAGAAACCCTTTTGGCATAAAATTCAGAGTTCTTGTGGGGGTTTTTAAGGTGGCAAAGTAGGATCCCTTAAATTACAAAGCCTGGTCAAGTGTCTTTAGGCTTATGAAGACTGCTTGATTTTTCTATGCAAAAAATAGATTTTTAAACAGACTTCATGAATTTTAAGGTAGGAGACCTCACATAAACTGCAAAACTTCAGAGCAGAATGGTGAAAACTCTGTAAAACCCTAGCGTTGTGGCCCCAGGTAGAATTTTGTAATTTTCTTCAATGAAAATGCTTAAAAAAAGTATCAGATAAGAAAACTCAAACCCAAGACATCATTTTACAGTTTCCAAGGTGTTCTCAAAAATGTGCCATCCTAATGGGGGAAAAAGATTAGAACCCCACTGTGGCCAGGAGGATGAGACAGCCGTACTCTGTGCAGGCAGCCGGGTGGTGGTTAACATAATCTGTCACAGGCATTTTTCAGCATATAGCCTATGATCATTAAACCTTAAAATTACATTCTTTAGCTGGTCTAATTCCTGTCTATCTTTGCTGTAATCACTTTGCTCGGAGCTGTAATTTCTTTCTTTCCCTTGTAATTTTTACTATGAGAATGTGTTTGCCAAAGTAAGAAAGTCTGTCTGAGATTACAGTCTGTTACAAAGCAACTGTCAAGTAGAAGTATTATTGTTAAAATGCAGTAACTTGAGATATATTCCCACTAGAGACAGACAGGAAATTCAGATTCACTGCCTGAAAATCTTTGTCATTTGGATCTTATTGTGGTCAGCTGATGCTAGCTACCCTGTTCACAAATTCTGGTCAAGCACAGCCTCCTCCATTGTGTCATAGCCTTTCTCAAGAGCACTCTGACACCTCAGGTAAAACCTCCACCTCTCCTAATCTCTTATATGTCAGAAGTATCTGCAAGGGCTTTGGTGTCAAGAATAGCTGGAGAAGTAGCTGTGTAACTTTTCTTGCTTTGAGTTTTACATACTGTGAAGATGATATGGAGTAAGTGCCATTTGACTCCTTTAAGGTTAAATTTCAAATAGCCAGTGAAGGACAAATTGATAGCTGAAAGTAATTACTGAGAGCAGTTCACATCTGCTCTTCTGGACACCCGCTTGAAGCCCCTAGTGATGACTTCAAATGGGTTAATCCTTTTCCAGAGACCAGTGAGCTGTGACAGGGCTGGATTTTTTCAAATGAGAAAGCAAGTCAGTTCTGCAGTGAAAGACAGGGGCAATGGAGGGAAGAGATTAATTAAAACCCATGCTGTAAATTGCTGCAATAGCAGAGAAAGGACTCCTCTCTCATCAGTATTCTCCAGTTGGCTTATAGCATTAAAAAAAAAAAAGTTATAGCTTTCATTGGGTCATAGAATCGTTTCATGTGTCGCTTACTGTTTCCATAATGAGTACCTAGTTTGTTTCAGCATTAACACTGTAAGTTGAATACTCACATAGGCTAATATCAAGCTTTGCCCGAGCCTACACAGGCATCTTTCTTCCCCTTGGCCATCTCAGCCATAGAACCAGCAGAGCACCACTGACCAGAGCAGCAGTGAGTGGTGGTGTGGACAGGATGCTTGTGTTCAAACTAGTGCCTTGTTCTGTCTTTTCTGCATGACATTCATGTTCACTGGAGAAGAAACTTGCGAGGGAACTTTGCATCAATATAACAGCTCTGGGATAAAGTTCCTATGATTTAGCTATGGATCTACTGTGCTGTTCCCATGCCTCCTCATTTTGAATCTTCTGATTTTTGTGGGGAGTAATTTTACATCCCCAAATAAGTCTTACCTTGTATTTTTAAATATTGTAAATTTAGACAAGGATCATCCCAGATGATGATTCCATAGTAGAAAAATGGGAATGTGTAAGAGAATTCCCAACTGAAGCTGCTTAGCACAAGAGGGCTGTAGTGACATCTTGACCAAGATACTTCCAGTTTGAGAGTTGGGGTGTTTGTGGTTCAGGAGCAGAGAATGAGTGAAGGCTTTCAAAGGTATTAGGTGAAATTATGGAAAGAGCCAAACATAAAATTGCCTGAAGCTTGTACTTCTCCAAAGAAAAAGGAGGCCAAAATGTCTTCCTTTAGCTTCCTGCAGTCTGGACTTTCTGTGGAGTTTATGTCATACTTTCATCGCCACACTAAATCTGGGTTTCCTATAATGTCTGAAGAAGATTAATAATCAAGAAATTAGAGCAGTTATTGAATGTAATTAAATAGAAAAGTTTCTCTAAATGCTTTTTTTCTCATTTTGGTAACTGAACACCTGATGTGTAAACTGAGAAGAAAGAGGCTGACCAAAGTTTCTCTGCCTCCAGGCTGTGCACATTTAAAATATACCAGGGCAATGTAGCATATTTCTATGGGCAGTGCAGAACACCTTCTCTTTCAAGCATGTGAGACATACTAAATAACCATGTGAAGGAAAAGGTACTGAGGTCATTATGAGAATTAGTGGCAAACAGGGTTTTATCTCTGATAAAATGAAGATGCTGATCTCAGCCAGGCAAATGTGAATCCACTGGCCTACACAGCAGGAATCAACATCAATATGGAACCTGGAATTTTCAGTCTTTCTCAGCAGCATAGTAATTGGAAGGGTTTTTTTAACATTTGGAAAATGTTTTAAAATTTTCAAAATCAGTCTAGTCTAGGCATAGGCTTGAAACTACACGGGATTTTCACAAGTATCAAGGGATCTGGAAGTGTAACCGTAACAGCCAGCAGAGCACATGCTCCTAATCACCTCAACAATTTGGAAGGTTCCAGACTGGTCCTCTCACAAGGGTTTATGACATTGTTCACACAGCATTTAGAGTGAAACAGGAACAATACTTGGTGGAATGCACTTAATCTTATTGTCGCTGCACACAATAAAGCACATAAAATAGGCTAGTTGTTTACACTCACAACACTAGTGTAAAATGACTAATAGAAAGGGGAGAAAAAGCAATAAAGCAGCACATGGCTTTGTTTTCAAATGAAGTTACTTATATCTTTTTTTCTTATTTCTCCAGATGCAGAACTAGGAAACCATGGAGAGTTCTGTTCATCAGGAAAAAATGGCACATTGTAACTGGATCTGTTTGATCTTTATTGTTCCTTCTGCACTAGAAGAGGAGAGCAACAAGCTTATTGTGCATTGTGCTCAGTAAAATTGAACTGGGTTGTCAGAGAGCTCTGCCTGAGTGTTTTCAAAGCCTTGCTATAGAGTATGGGCAGGCTATTCCAAGGACACTGGGAATGCATAATAACTTTGGGGGAAAAAAAAAAAAGTAAGGGTGTGATTTTGATCATGGTCCTTGACAATATGCTGCTGAAAAACATCTTAGAGTCAATACTGATAAAAATTGTCTGTCATGTGAGAGATGCACGGTAAAACAATCCCTGGTGAGTCATAGAGGTCAAGAATTAACATCTAGCCTGTTGTTTCTTTTTTTAGTGAAAATAGCTGACATTTTACTTCTGATTGCCGGGGAGAGAGACAAGAGTGTCACAGTTTTTACAAATGACTCCATTTACAATTTTAGGAACATAATATTTGTCACTTTTTTTAGCTGCTTTTTTCACTTTAACTAAAATGGAATGTGTTAAGATACTTTTTGTCTGTGAGTTTATGATGTCAATGGATCCTTCAAAATGAGTGGGAGCCTAAGGTTGTAACATCACTGCTATATCATACTGCCTTTAAAAAAAGAGCACTGACACTTAACTCCCTTATAAGAAATGATTCTGTGCTGTTGCAAAGATGTAAAACTCACAACTGAGGTGTGTACCTTCCAAGAGAACCAGTTGCTATTATCTTTACCTAATCAGGGTTGTTTTGTAGACTGAGACACAAAAAAAGTAGGCTCTTGTAAATGCTGCTGTTGTATTTCCTCACAATACATCCCGTCAAAACCACTGAACTTGTCACCAGCTGCCAATTTTCATCAAAAAAAGCCTCTTATAAAGTTCACTGAGAACACTTCTGAGCTGTGCTCACAGAACTGGCTTTGAGTTCCTCAGTCTCTAGCTGGATCAACCCCTGCTTTGCAGTGTCTGTAGTGCATCTGCATTGCTTCAAGGCTTGTTCTGGTCACCTGGAGGGAGGGAGGTGGAGTGCTTTGATGCATAGCTTGTTTTTGCGGATGAAAACAGGGAAGGTGATTTGATTTCCTATGACCCAATCTCCTGGTAGCTTCTGATCTCTCTTTGCAGTTCCACAGTTTGTTGGGATTTGTTGAGGTGTCCAGGGTGACAAATGTAGGACAGGGATACTGTGTACCACTGTAAGCCGGAACTCTTTTGTGCTCTTGCCTGGAATGGCAAAGAGCTGGTCTTATGTTCTTAATGCCTCACGTTGAGCAAGCTGAAAATACACTATTGCCTTACACTTGCTGTTTTAATAACCATTTTTTCACTCACCATCTGTAGGATAGGAGGTAGTCTCTGAGTCAAGTTATGCTTTTATAGCCCTGGCTTTTACTGCCACATGGGAACATGAAGGATGGATCACTGAAAACAACAACTGGTTTTTTCTTGACACAAAAAAATGTTAGTTTTCAAGTTTTAGGTTGCTTGCTAATTACATGGAAATTCTGAAAAAGTTGCATGAAAATAGTTTACTTGCACAAAACTATAGTTTACACCAGCTCTGTTATTAATGTAGAAGTCTGCTTTGTGAATGCTACAGGCTAAGGGGATCACAAACTGTATTTGAGGGTGGCTGGATCCAGTGAGGACAGAGAGTTTCATGCATGGCAAGCCAGATCTGCAGTGTGGGACTTGGTTTTGGAAGGTAGGGGAAGGGTACGGAAGAACAACTCTGGGAAAAAATAGAACAAGGTTTCAAGAAGTTTTACAGCGCAAACTGTTATTCAAATATATTCTTTTTTATCTATTTATTTATTTATTTACTTGGTTTTAGTGTATTTTATCACTATATTAGCTTTTCATTGTGAGGTCAAAAACCAGTCCTTGGCTTCAACTGTGAAGAGCTGAGGTCACTCTTCTTTGCTTCATGTTGAAACAGAACAAATGTGAGAGAAAGGAAAGGACTTGTGATCTTTTCTTCTCTTGCAAAGAGACAAAATCTGGAAAGAACCAAGAAATACTAGCAAAGATTAAATTAACTGTTCCACTCCTACTGCATCTTTCTTTCCTTCACTCAATGCACTAAATTTTAAATCAATTTTAAAATAGAATGTATTCTGTAAAAACAGCCATGGATTTTTTTGGTTGAGAACAGACCATTTTCATCATCAAGTCTGACCTCCTGGAAACCACAATCCATGAAATTTCACTTATGAATTCCGCTGTCTAATAATCTGTCAGAGAAGATAAATCTTGGATAGAGTCTACTCTATGTTGACTGGCCAATCTCTCCTGCTCCAACACAAAAATTTCGAAAGACTTTCACCCTGGCCTGCCACTTGAGCCAATGCTGATAAAACTAGATCAGTCTGTCTAAAGGAATTATTTTATTTAATTCTGAAGTGCAGGACAACACTTTGCTTTTATTCATTTACAGGCTGAGCTAAATGCCACTCACATCCTTCATGTTTCAGTGCACCGTGTTGCTCGAGGAGCTTGGAGACTGAATTCACACAATAACACCACCCACCCCTGTAGCTGCCCAGAGTAATTTCCTCTGACATGCCCCAAACTGACACATGAGCCAAGGGTACCAGTCAAGAGCTGATCTTTGTAGAGATATTGGTAAGAGGTGTTAAGATCACTTTCCCCGAGCATAAAGGATACCCTGCCAGCTCTGAGAAATTAATTGAGTAAAGAGTCAGGATGTTCAAAATATCAGGGAGAAAATTTGCTCCTCTGTCCTTTCAGGAACTTAAATACTGCTGCAATTTGCTTTTGTAAGAGTTACCACTCTATTTCAAGACAGCAAGCAAAGTGGCTGACAACACATTGCAAATCTGTGGGAGGATCCCTTGAAGGCAAGAGGATATTCACAGAATATTGAATATTCCATTTTAAGCAGCCCACAGGTGCCTACCGGACTTTAGTGACTCCTGTTCACCTATAATTCAGAAGGATGTCTTTGGAGCTACAATGACATTCACTATTTACTTTATCCTTGCTCCATAATAAAAAAGTAGCACTTAAGAAATACACTGAGAGTTCGTGAATCAGATGAGTGCTTAGATTTTGGTTGTAATCAAAGAAAATGTATCTCAATGCAGTGACATGACAAAGTAGCTCTTCAGAGATTTTCCCTTGAGCAATTCACTTGAATGTAGCTACCTCACTGTGAGATGATTATAATGAAGTTTTGCTCATATCCATCTGGTCTTCTGGATTTTGGGGATCTTTCAATATCTTTAGAATCACTGAAAGGTAAGGAACAGTTTCATGCTCAATACTTGAAGCATTTAGCAGGATGGAGTCAATGAATATTTGATAAATTTATACCCTAATTGGTAGCAGTTTTGGGCACTTCAACAAGATGCTTATTCTTCTGCCACTTTCCCTAGAAAATAATTCTTTTGTGTGTTTTCCCACTCCCTTATTCTATTCCAAAGCTCACGTTTGCTGGTCGCTAAATATAGTCAGTTTTCTTAAATTTTAGAAAGTCCAGCTATTATAAAAGCTGTGAATGTAAAACAGGATTTTCTTTCAAACATGATCTTAACTCCAAGTTTACTATTTTTGGAGAGTTGTAGCTGGAGGAGGGCCCAGCAGGACTGGTGGGTTCTGGGTAAGGACTTAACCACTTGCCTCAGTCAACTCTGAAGCTGGTCCACTCCACCAACCAGTGCCACTGAGGAAGTGCAGTCAAATCTTTCAGTCAGCTTTCTTTATGCTGACTTGATTTCCCATCAGAGGAACAGAAAAGGATCATCTAAAATCCTTTCTTAGAAAAGATGATTTAGTGCTTTGCCTTAACAAAATGCTACAGATTCTGCAGTGTGGTTAGCTCAACCAGGGGGGTCTTCCTTGTTTCTCAAGTCAGTGAGACCGGATTGCCTGTGATCCCTTGTTTTGCTGATGCAGGTTGTTAACTTTGCCCATGACATGTTCAGCCTGGGGGTCAGAAATGCAGCTTAAATCCCAGGGAAGACTGACAGATTATTTTTTTTTTACTTTCCCCAGTGATGAGGGCACTATTTTCCAGGAACATCCTGCACCTAATCAATTCTTTGCCATTCACTACTCCTCCGGCACCAGCTTGGTCTCTCTGGTATTCTGCCTGCAACATGCAGTTTAATCTCATCCAAAGATCTGAGCACCTGAAAATCTTTAGTTTGTCTAAAGCCTTTGGATTTAATACAAGATACCATCATGAAATTTAATGGCCTATGATATTTCAGAAGCCTGACTGGATGATCTAATGATTCCTTCTGACTTTACACACTGAACCTCTTGGATCCTCACTTTTCCAATGACTGCCTCATATAAAATACAATTTAGAATAAAAATAACCTGATCATTCATCATATATATATTCTTCATGGGAGAAAATTATTTCACTGCAGCAAAATCACAGAAAAAGGAATTTTACTGGGGCATCTGTGGGTTCAGTGGAGTGTTTCTTAACCCAAAACCTCATCTTGTATGGAGGATTTGAGCCATTTCTCTGTACTGAATCAGGACTTCAGGCCTGTATTACCAGCAATGTGTGGAATGCCCTTATCAATAATAAAAAAAAGAGCAGAGCTCGTTTGCTCAAGAAGAAAAACAAAACAATCTCCCTGCCAAAAAGAGTTCAAAGATTGACTGACGTGAAAGACTCTGGGAGAATAGTGAGGAGCAAATGAAACCTTCTAAATAATTACAACAAAAATAAAAATGTTGGTTTAAAAATTATTGAAAAGGACAGATGAACTAGGAGTCAGAAAATCTGGGCTCGGAACAGTGTATCAGGCAAAGGAGCCTGCAATGAGATGTCAGTAGACTTTGTTTAGATCCAAATTTGTGACCAAGCTTGTCTAAAGTTGTCCCCAGCATGGCAGCAGCTCTACACTGGGGACAGCAGGGTGCTGGGCTGGCTTCTGCCAAATCCTCTGTGCAACCAGGACCATGGCACAAGGCACAGGGCGTGGGGCATGGGACACAGGACTCCCGTGAGCATGCAGCTCAGGGGGCAGCTGAAAACCTGTCCCTGATGGGACCAGCTCCTGCAGGAAACACAGCTGGTGCCTTGTTTCCATCCCTGCTCCTCATGCAGCTTAGCCATCAAAGGGAGCACTCAGGCAACAATTCTTCCTCCCTCCAGGACTTCTGCTTTTCCACCCTGGGATGGGGTGCCTTATAGATTGCAGACAATTTTAAACCTGAATTAGAGCCAAGAGTCCAGAAAATGTCTGTAGCACTGCAAGCAGCATGGTGTCTGTGCTGGGATACTGTGGGAAGCAGAGCTCCTGTGGAAAGTGCCTGGCAGAGAGATGGACTCTCAGTGTGGGCATCTCCCCACAAGTCCATTTTGAAAAGGGTATATAGAGAAAAAAATTAGATTATAGAGAGAAAAGGACTGTAGCCCAGTTGATTTACTGCCTTTTGTCTCACGGTTTAGGACACTGCCTGAGAGATTGGTTTCCTTCCTCCTGCCCAGAATGAAACCAGCAGGAATTAAGAACCGGTGCTTTTTCAGGTAAAAATCATTGTTTCCCCTCCCTGCTCCCTTTGCTTTGACAAACAGCTGTATGCAGCATGGGTACCTGCAGTCAGTTCTGTGTCCTCTCAAAGTGGATTCTTGTGTGAAGTTTAGTCCCCAAATGCCTGGCACAGTTACTTTTTGAGAAGGACTTAGAATTGCTTCTGAACAGTCTCCAGTGTAGTCTCCATCTGTGACTGAGTTCATTAAATAAATTATTGAGCTTGCTCACTAATGTCATAAGGAACTTCGTACAAATGAATTCGTCGATGAATTTGAAGGAGTAAGAAGTTTTGATTTGCTGACTTCTGAGTCACTCTTATAATTAGTAACAAAACACATAAAATAATTTTTTATTCTTTTCTTATATCATTTTTACATGCTTAGTTACTGTGTACAAAGTTACTGGTGTTACTAAATGACCCAAAATGCAGTAAGATTTAATTTTCAGGAGGACAGTCATACATAGACATACCAAAAATTACTGCCCTTGTTTTTCTGGTACATCTGTGGTAAGTAATAAACAGTAATAGCAAGGGTAAGTAAGAATAAGAGTAAGAGTAAGAATAAGAATAAGAATAAGAATAAGAATAAGAATAAGAATAAGAATAAGAATAAGAATAAAACTCCCTTTACCTGGAATGTGGTGAATAATGTCACTAGTCATATTACCTATGGTCCCTCTTGACTATGGGTTGACATAAATGACCTGACTAAAATTATAAAAGTATGAAAAGTAAAGATATTCCCATTATTTTTCCTTATCTATTTTGTAATAGACACAACTTGCGGCACAACAGTTTGCTACTGCATTCCAGCATCTGCTGAGGATATTTGTATCTTTTGATTGACTAGGATACTGAGTTTAATTGGTATTTAATTTGGTGGTACTTATTCTAATTTTCCACAAATTTTCTTCAACCTTTGCATGATCTTTTCTTCCCTCTCCCCTCTGCCATTTGGGAAAGAGCAGGAAATCAGCCCTGAGTAAAAGCAATTCTTATACTTTTGTTTCCTTATGTTGGGATTTGTCTCATCTTCTTGCAAGAGATTATATAACATATTTTCCTGCCATCATGTTAATGATGGTATGATGCTTGATAAAGAACATTTGTACTGTAGGTGTGCACATTACTTCACAGTTTAAATAACATCCTGCTCATTTTCCTGCTGTGCCATGACATTCAGAGGATGATTTTTTTCCTCTTAATAGTGTGTTCCTGCATTTTATCAATTATGGTGATTAAAATATGTTTTTCTGGAAAAAAGAGTGAATTGCTCAGGTAAAGAATTTGGAGAGGGGTATATAGCATTTGGATATTCTTGGATCATAGCACTGACGCAGCTCAGCTTACACACTGAGTTGGTGCCAAATTGACTTCTATGGACTTCCTTGGGAAGTGTGAGCCTAGTCCTTCCATTTCTGAGCTTTGCTCAATTAAAATGCACAGTATACATAGTTTGCTGATTTGCCTGAAAATTAGGTGTCTGTCATATCAGCTGGCACATAATTTTGCTAGATCTGTTAGAAAATTGGGAAGAGGGTGATAGCCACAGCATAGAGGTATGGTGACAGCTCCTTTTCCCTATAGCCACTGCAGGTGCCAGGACCAAGCTGTTCAGCACTGTAGGAGCAGTAGAAACAAATATTTGGGTAAGAGCACTTCTTCCTTCTCGAAAATCTGGCACTCTGACAGGATGAAAATAGCCTGATACTGGTATAATGCATATCTGGAAAACTACCTTAAGAGAGCATAATTTAGTGCTGCTACCGAAGAGATTGTACCACTCAGTCACTTCCCTCTGGGATTGGCAAATAATTTGTGCCATCATTCAGTGAACTACCCATGGGACTGAAGTGGCTGAAAAATTACTTGAGAAATGGCTTGCTCCTGGCCATGTTAGTTTTCTGAGCAACTTCACAGCTTGACTGCAAATTGCTGCAAGGAGTGAATAGTGCGGTCATGAGAAGAGCTGCTGGGTATGGGAAGTGAGCAGGATGCCAAAATGAGAAGGACATTGAAGCCACTCCATGTGGTAAGTGGAATTTGGGGATTATTGTGTATAGAAAAGCAGTTATTCGAAAGAGGGAAAGACAAGGGGGATGAGACTTCTTAGTCTTAGCACACCTATGAGCTTAAGTTTCAGCCAGGTCATGAGGCTTGTTCAGAGCACAGAAATTTAAGAACATACACAAAATTCTGTACAGGAAAAACTTTTGAAGTGTTCTTGCTTAACTTTATTTCAATTGAAGTTTAAATTGAAAAAGAAAAATAAATGTAGAAAAATACAATTTTCTGTATTTCCTCAGAGAATATAAGTGTATAAAAAATCTTTAGAGACAAATGACACAATTTTCTCTGGTTTGTTTTTGGTTGGTTGGTTGGTTGGCTGGTTTTTTTTAGCTTAAGTAGCCTAAAAAACTTCCAGGATGTCTTTCTGCTGATAAGTTGAGCATAATTCACAAAATACGCTTCTAATTATTTATGACCTCTCAGCATGCAAGAACATGCCAAAATTTATTTCCATCATTTTTTCACATTAAGAGGCAGTTAGAGACCAGGGAACTACCTCTACAATTAGGACTCAGAATTTTCAACTCACTGCATGAACAAGGGCTGCCTACAATGATTATTTCAGTGCAACAAGAGTAAAACCATTTTATCCAATTCTACACATTCTATTAAAAATCTATGCCTCAGCTTTAATCCACTCAGGTCAGTTTTCCTCATGTCTTTAAAAAGTTTGTCTTCCACAATGTATGATATGGATAGTCTTTTTATAGAAAAAGTAATTATGGCAGTTTTCCAACCGATCACAATACCACTGTGCCCTCAATTCCCAAGCGCCATTCCAAGAATTTATTTTAATCCAGAAAGAGATGACAAACGTGACATAATATTTTTGACTGAAATTGAGTATATAAATTTGTCTGCGAAACTTCAGTCCTCCAGCAGCTCCATCTCTGAGCCCCAGTGCCCAAACATCCCAGGTGAGGAAGATTGGTCATTTTGGTCATTCCAAGCAAAAAGGGCCCAGCTATGCAGCTGGTGTAAACTGACTCAGCAGTCACAGGAGTGATGCTGATTTTTGCCAGCTAAGACTATTATATTCATTTTGCTTCTCTGTGAAGACCTTTCCTGAAATAATGTGTGCTGATTGTCTCTCCAAGGTAGAAACATGCCAGGAATAGTAAATTAGCCATGCATAATGAATTCGAAGTAACACTTGGGTTTATTGCCTCTTGGTAAGTTATTAAGCTTTTATTGAAGCGTATTTTGTATGAGCATCAGTATTATCCGTGTGCTTTGTACGTAATGTGTTTCGCTTCTTTAGCACATCTCAGTTAAGGGCTCTAAAACAGGCTGCAAACAATAATGAGTCGAGCTTTGCAGCTCTCCAGTGAGGAAGGCAAGCAGCATCATTGCAGGTCTGCAGGTCAGGATACTGAGGAATGGAGAGGCTTTCTAAAGACAACACAATAAAATTTAGATGATGATGGTTCCTTCCCTTCTGTCGGTAACTCGAGACATTTCCCCTTTTCTCCCCAGCAGTGGTACAGGAAAGGAATGCGGCTTGCCTGTGGTTGCTGTCTGCATCCCCAAGAGCAGCAGGATGCTGAATGCACCCAGGACTGGACACCGTGCTTGGTGCCCCCCTATCCTGGGCGGAGTTGTCCCCTCTGACCTCACAACCCTGCCTATGCCCACACTCTCTCTTTTTCCTTTTGTGCTGAACTCTGTGATCCCTTGTCTGTGGTCCCAAGCATGCTCTTGCCAAGGTCCTCATGGTGCATCTTTCCAGCTCCAGGCTCTTGGCTTCAGCCCTCCCTGCTCTGATCCTGCTGTTCTCCCCCTAACAACAGCACTTGGGGGCTCCCTCACACCCTGGTGTGTATCCTTGCACACTAAATAATTGCAGCTGTAGTACAGAACTAAAGCCAATCACCCACAAGTGGGAGATCTTTTCAAAGCTCTTTTTCAAGACTCGTTACCTCTGAGGACAGCTCTGCTGGGACCTCCAAGCTAGCGTACCTTAAGCATGAGGGCTTAGTGTTGCTGGAAGTCTTTGTGTTTTATCACATACTCTGCTCATGGGAGCTCATTAGGAGTCAAGCAGGAGAGGAACTATGCCACCAAGGAGCAGAGGGACAATGCTGTGAGGCACTGACATGGCCCCTGCCTGCCATGTCCTTGCTGGGCTCCTCCGGCTGCTGCTGGTGCAGCTGCCACTCAGGCACACATCTGAGAGGATTTAGATATTTATACAAATTCCTCCCTGGATCCCTGAGAGTTGCTTTTTCTTAAGAGATTAAGATGAGTTTCAGTGCGTATCACCATTATAACAATAAATCAAACACTTTTTTACTTCTGAAGCTTTCAGAAAACCTCTAAGTTTTTACTTTCCTGAATGCAATGAGCTGTAGAAGCCTTTAAATATTTTCTATCAGCTCTTATGCAGCCACTTTCATTTTTTCTTTATGGCCAGTGTTTCCCTCTATTGGAGTTGCTGCATTCAGTGCCCTGCTGGGTTCCTCAGTCCTTGAGATTGAGAACTGTCACTTCTCAGCACCTCTGATCAGCTACTCAGTAAGAGATTGGGTCCTTTTCAGGCTGAATGTAATCTTCTCAACCTTTCCTTATCAAGATTTAAAAATATGAGCAGAAACACAAAGTGCACGTATGTAGATATTTCTAAACTTTTCTTCCCCTTCTAGAAATCCTGCCACATTTGTGCATTCCAGGTTCACCCACTCATCCCTGATGCACTCCAAAGTTCCACGCCGGAGTTTAGTGGCCCATTTATCTATTCCTGGATGAACTGTTTGTACAAGTCCATGTAACAGGGACAGAGGAAGCTCGGTTTGGATTCCCAAACCCAAGTTTTGATTCTGTGTGATGGGATAGTGAGTGGCCAGGGTCTTCTTGCTTGACTTATTTTCATGGTAGTCTCAACGAGGGCTAGTTGTACAGATGCTTGTTCTACTTAGACACAAAAAACCCCCTTTTTATTTTCCTTTTTTTTTCTTTTCATTTTTTCCTTTTTCCTTTTTCCTTTTCCTTTCCCTTTTCCTTTTCCCTTTTCCTTTTCCTTCTATTTATTTTTCTCTTTTTCTTTCAAGTGCCATATTACATGACAACAGTGCAGAGAGGGGACATCCAGAAATTTAGTAATGATGTTAGCTCATTAGAAGCTTCCAGGGTTATACTGGGAAAATTTTGCAAGTCCATGACACCTTTTGTCTCACCTCAGGACCAAAGAATTTTTGCACTAAAAGGGGCAGCACAGATCAGCTCTGTCTGTACACACAGTTTTTTAGTAGACTAAATATTTTGTTCACCTGGTACAATGAACTCCAGCAGATAAGAAAGAGAATGAATTAATCCAATGGAAAAAAGTATTATGAAGAAAGCAACAGCCATGTTAGAGTTGTGGAAAAGAGAAAGAATGAATTTGAAACAAAGTAGCGCACTGAAAATGAAGCTTGTTAAAAAGAGAGAGAGAGAATTAATTTTTTAAAAGTGTCTGTGGAACAGAATGATACTTTCCTTGGGTTGATACTGCCTAATAGTATGTTTCACAGTGTACCCTGTGCCAGTCCTTCTGTGCCTCTTGTCCTTTGTCCCCACATATCCACACTGATTTGAAACTGGTAGAATTTAAAAGAAAGTGCTTTATGTAATTAACTGATTTTCAGAAGCCTAAGTGTCTGTGCCAGAACAATGAAAGAGACACCAAATTAGTTCTTCATATAGCTTGGGAAAAAATGGAAAGCATCCAAAGGAAAATGACTGAGGCTGCATATGGGCTGATATTAAAGTTCAGGATGTCCCTGAGCTGTTTGCCCATCTATCAATGAAAGCACATCTTCCTCTAGTGGCCTGCTCCATATTTCAAACATGCATGGAATGAAGCCTACAGAGAACTATAGAGAATATTTATATTTATGTTTATATTTATATTTATATTTATATTTATATTTATATTTACATTTATATAAAAATATATTTCTATATTGTGAATCCTTTATGTTTTCATGCTCTGTATAAGAAATATTCTATAGAGGATCCATATCTATAGTGTTAAAATAACAAGAAGTTAGAATTCCATCCTTGATGTGTCAAGATGTAGCCATAGGACTCTCCTTCACAACAGTGGTGTAGCAAGCACAAAATGTTTGATTACCAGTCAGTCTTGGGGATTATATCCCTTTCCATAGATTAAAACATGTAGGGACCTAAGCATTTAGGTGGCCACTTCCAGATTCCAGCAAGTCTGCCTTATCTCTCTAACTACGGCATACTAATAATAAAAGCTTCTGTGAGCTGTTTGTCAGACACTGGAATTGCAGGGAATGCTTTCTGCTAACCTTTCAGAAGCTTTGCTTTCTCAAAGCAGCTTGTGAGGGCAACAAGCATAGATATTTAATGATGCCATAAGTTGCAGCTTCCAGTTCTGTACTACCCAGTGTGCCTGTGAACTAATCCATGGGAATACAGCAACTTTACCTTTCATCAAGAAACTGTAACAATTTACAGTCATGTATTGCGTTAGTTCCTTGTGTTTGTTTCCTCTTTGCTGAGGCATCCTCTTTACAAAGTCAATAAAATGCTGATATATTCAGTGGTGGTATATTTAGGAGCCTTAAAGAGGATGGCAAAAATGCCATTCCCAAACCAGTACAGGATTCTCTCCTCTGGATTTCAGACAATAGAGATTATCCAGTCCTGTCCCTCACAAGTGAGTCAGTAGCTGCTTAGTCCAGCTAAGTCCACAGAATATTGCGTCCTTACTCTTAGGAATTCAGCCAGACAATACTTTTTGCACTCTATTATAAACCTCAATTCAGCCATTAAAAGATTCTGTGTCACATAAGAAAAGAGCAGGATAGTTCAAGTGTGAGTTGACAATGTTCTAGCTCCCTTTAGTAGCAAGTAAATGTTTTAAGTGGAAATGCTCAAAGTGATTCTGAAAAATTGATGACTCTAGCCACTGCAGAAAAGGCTTTCCTACCTTGTCACCAGTACCTGCCCGTCTGAGATACAAATGTGTACTTGGTCCATTTTAGATTTTAATCTATTGCTACCTTAATAGGAGTTCAGGAGGTAGCTTCTGACAAGTGATTTGCTCTGAATATGATTTTCTTTAATATTTTTTTCCCTTTGAGAAAATATTAAAAGCCATTTCCTTGATGTAGGTTGCAACTTCAGTTCTGCTGCTTTGGCAGATTTATAGATTTTACTTCCTTTACTTGTTTGTAAACTGTGTGTTTTATCTTTCCTTCAGTCTGGATGTATTCAAGTATCTGCAACTTCTCTGGAAGCATTCACTGTTGAAAACTTTCCCAACTTTTCTTGCCTGCCCTCGTTTAATTTCATCTGTTTGCTGGTGTGTGGGTGTTTGGAATTTTGAAGGTAGCACTTGCCACATGCTGAATACTTGCTTAATGGGAATTCTGCGGGAAATAATCAGAGATGAAGAATTAAAATGTAAGTAAGAGAGAAACAAGTTAGGGAAGGACAAAGGAGATTAAAAAATACAAAATAATTTATTTTTCTTGTGTAGACATGTATTTTGTAATAGATAAACAGCTGACATGGACAAGAAGCACAAGGGTCCTTCTTGGGGTGGTTGTTTGAGGGCGGTGAGAAATACTGGTACTTGCACTATGAGGACGCTGGTGCCAGAGCAATTTTGCTTAGCCAGTGCCTCCCCAGGCACTGCTCTGTGCTGATGTGTGATGGTTTCTCACCACAATGGCCTCTGGCAGCATTGTGACAGAAGCCATTTCTGCAGTCATTCCCAGAGGTTTGCCTAGTGCTCCCTGCTTACCAGAGATCTTGGCAAAGGAAGATGCAGTCAGCATCTAGGTCTTTGTTCTCTTACAGAATCCTTCTCCAGACCATTTCTATGAATTTCTTAGATGAAGTTCCTTTTTTTGTTAGGGACAATTGATTAATTTCTTTCCATACTGGGTATATTTTGTGTCCATAGCTGATGTTTACTGCAAGCCAGGCACTAAGAAACGAATCCTGCTGAGACTATCTGGCCCAACTCCGAAGAGTTCAGACTTTTTCATCCCTTTCAAACTATGAGAAATTTATAGCAATAGCTTCTTGGAGAGAACAGTGGAATTATCTAAAAGCATTTTGTTATCTAAAATTTCCCCCAACCAGCTGGGATATTTAAAAGCCACTAATCTCTTGCTGGGTTTCCCCTGCCTCTGCAGGTCCTCTGCTCCATGTGCCCTGCTCAGGCCCTCCACCTCTCCAGCCTTTCACCTGGGAGTCTTTGGAAAAGATGTTGCAGCTGATTTGTGTCTTAAAAGTTGCAGCTACAAACATCGTCTGAGCCTGACAGCAGATGAGTACAGGAGCCAGAAGCAGATAAATCACACCTCCTGGATGCTAACTTTCCTTTGTGCTCTGAGTTTTTTTAACTTCCTGCATAAGCATATGAGGTATTGCAGACTATAAAAGGCAGAGGTATTGCAAACTATAAAAGACTGAAGTGGCTTTCGTCTTCAAAGCTTTACTGCTACTTGTCATTAGTTGTGTTAATTCAAAAGGAGAGAAAAAAGGAGACCTTTAGACTGATGAGAATACATTGACAGTCAAAACATTTCCTGGAATATTAATAAAAGATTATATGAGATTCCTCTCCAAACAGCAAACAAATCCTGTTTTCCCTGCAATAAGCCAAAAGACCCTCCATCCATAATGATCCAAAAATCTTTGTGAAAATATTTAAAATATTTAAATATTTAAAATATGAAGTACTAAATAGAAAAAATCAAACCTAATTTGCGCTTTCTTCGTAATAGATTTTGCTCATAGTTATTAAAATGAAAGTCCAAGAAGGTGCTGCAAATCCCATACAAAGGTCTTCGGAGCACGGAAGACTTAAGGAAACAAAACCCTTTTTGTCTGGGTGTTGCTGGATGCACGCTGCATAATCAGATTCTGCATAACCTGACTCTGCATAACCTTTGTTATGGTTATTACAGGCATTTCATCACCTCTCTAAGTGCACTCAGTAAAGAAAGAAGCACAGACTGCTCTGGAAGGTCTTCATCCTGCAGAGACCGAGGTTTTGAAGGAGAAAGGAGTCCAAGCAAAGCCTCCATGTAGACACAATGATTTGTATGTTTAAGTCCAGTTTTTAAACTCTCTTCTTTTTTTTTCCATCCTATTAGTAATTTTTTAATGTGTCTGTATTTAAGTGCAAGTCCTTTTTTTGGGCGAGGGACCTATCTTCTGTCCTCGATGTAAAATTATGCAACTCCTCTGCAGACACCAGAACTGAATGGTTCAATATTGTGTTGAAATTGGCCCACAAGCTGATTGACAAAATCAGTTTCAGAATAGATACTGAAGTTTAGACCAAAAAGTCTAAGGAATCTCATGGTTTTGTCACAACACTATGATAGAAAATGGTAGCAGAAACGTTACTCGTACTTTTTGTCTGACACTCTCTGTGATTTCAAAAATCGTCATTATGGAAATATATATTCAGCATCAAGACTTGTATGAAAAAAGAAAAACCGTTAACATATTTTAATAATAAGCCATCAATAATAGTTTTAAAGTTCTCAAGGAAAGGCATACTATACAATGCTTATTTTTTCTTCTACAAAAAGACTGAGCAGAGAATAATGTACTACTGAGCAGTAATTAGGATGATAAATGTCTGCAGAGTTTTTCTGTCACTTTATGCTGACTAACACTGATTGAAAGGTGGCTTCCAATGACAGCTGTAATATTTTAAACATAGGTAGTAGCTATGTGTATTGAGTACACAGGCTTATAAAGACACCTTTGCTTTGAAATCACTTAAAATCCTAAAAGCAATGAGAAATTTTTAAACTGAGCAGAAAAAGTCTGAAATTTACTGCAGAAAAAGACAGTCTGAAGTACATGAAAAGAGAAAAAACCCCCTCAGAAAAGTTATCTAAAGTGCAAGGTGTAGAGTGTCTGCAAAATCTTTCTGCAATGACAGAGGCAACATTGGCTTCTCCTTAGGGAGGAAACACTTTGCAGTCCAGAGCAGAAAATGTGAGGGCTGTGATGTGCAAAGCACTGAATCGAATATACCTGTGATTCATGATACTTAAGACAAGTCCAAAGTCTTCTATTTACCTCCCATGAAATGGAGACAACTGGTTGTGTGCAGGTGATTGAGAAGTGACATATATCACCCTAGAATAATCCCATTTATTTTCTCACCTGGAGGAACGGAAAAAGAGTAAAGCTGAGTAGAGGCAGGGGTTTACAGGGATTTAGGACTTTATAACGAGGGTGATTTTAGTGAACAAGCATTATGTCTGCCCATTCATGTACTTATATGCAAATATTTGCAATAGAACTGTTTATATGGCATAAGAATACTAATTTTCAGTCACAATTCCTTAGATTGTGGTATCTCTGACACAGAGGTCTTCCTCAAACTGTCATTTTTCTACTTTTTTGCTAACAGCCCATCTCACTGGTGTGCTGTGTGTGGAAGGAGGCCAACAATAAACATTGATAATACACCTGAATATATAGAATTGCTGGAAAGGCTCACAATATAATTCCAGTTTGTATGTGCTCCTGCAGATGAGGAAACATCCCATTGAAATGTTTCCCAGGTTGAAACCTTGCCTACAGCTTGAATGAGTATGGAAAGCCCTAACCAACCTAAGAGGGGATTAAAAGAGTTACTGCGCATACTTTTCTGTCAACTCAGAACAAGTGTTTGAACAACAAAGTGAGTTCATATATTCCCCCAACTTTTACTGACCCCCAGGGTGATGTGCAGTGTCACCCTGCTTGCCCTGTAGCAGAGGACACTATAAGAAGCTCCTAGAGGCAATTTAAGTCTAGCTAGAGACTGTACTCTTTTTATAAACAGCAATAAATCAGCAGTAATGTAACCAATGAATTCACATCGTGAATCCACATTTGCGAATTTGCATTAATGTGGGATAATGTCAGTGAGAAGCATCACAGGCACTAGGTCACTTAAGGTTATGTATACCCTTGGGGCTACCCAATTTTATGTATTTCTATTGACCCTGAGAAGGTCTCTGGGGTTTCTTCTGGTAATAGTCCCAACCAATTCCATCCTATAAATCATTTGACATAAAACTCTGAGCTAGACTTGACATTCTTGTTTATGTCCTAGAGAGTACAACGGAGGAGCTTAATGTATAATGAAGGAAAGGAGTGTCAGAATCCTCCAGTTAGAGCTAGAAAATGACTTACTGAATCTTAGTTTCTCATGCATTTAGAGTCTAGGAGTTTGTCACATGAGGGGAGGATAGTTTGTACTACAGTGGCTGTCATTTGAAAATTATTTAAGATTAGGAATAATATAAGGTAAAAAGTCCGACAGAGTTCTCTGCCAAAGATTTTGATGTATCTCATTCTCACTACTCACCTGCAGTTTATGTCACGTTTTCCTGAGTTTCCTCATATTCCAATTTTTCCCTGTCAATGTCCTATATCTCCTGACTTCTCTTGGCTACAGGAATGATACCAGCAATGGGAATAAAAATTGTTGAGCAGAATAAATGTTTCACTATGAGCACTTGGACTAACACCCAGATAAAAGCTGTGGTGGATGTTCCTTGGTGTGGTTTTTTTAACAATGTGGGACAGATGGTCACTTAGTTATCCAAATCCCAATTTTCATCTTACCCTCCATGATTCCAAAACAGTCTTTCCTCAGAAAGTCTTTCTGAGCACTGCCTTCCAAACCTTTCTGACTGGGCTTTGTACTAATTGAAAAGCAGCATACAGCTTAGCTGATAGCCAAAACTGCAGGTGATGCTTCCAAAGCCCTCATCCCTCATTTATGGAGTCAGGGATCTGGATTTACATAAGGACAGCTTTGTAACTTCACCTTTCCCTTTTCTAATTAATCCTTGCTTGCACTATACTTTGCACAGGGATTCATTACCTGTTTTATTGATAAATTTTGATAAGCTTCTTATGTTGATTAGAAATAAAAGGTGATGGTAGTCTAGGGAATCTTTAAAGTGGCGAAGTGTTTGCTTTGTGAATCTCTGCTTTGAAAGCCATGTGGGCAATGCTTGGGCTTAGCAAATGCAGAAGCTATAAAACCTTAATTGCTCCTTCCAACACTTTACAAAATAACTTTTCTTACTGTTGTGATCTTTTCAAGAAATTAAATTCATGGTATAAGCAGAAAACATACTTTAAAAGAGTATTTCCCTTTACTTATTTTCAGGTTCAGAATGATGATCAGTTGCATTCACAAAAAATAATTATAATCTACATTAAAAGAATTCTTTTAAGGTCATTTTGTCCAGCCCCTGCCCAAAGTAGGGCCAACTTAAATGTCAGAGCAGGTTGCACAGAGATATTCCCAGCTGAAAATTGAAAACCTCCAAGAATAGAGATATACAGATGTTCTGGGCAATCTGTTATTGCATTTAACCACCCTCATGGTGAAATTTTTCCTCATATCCAGTTTCCTTGCAAGTTGTGACTGTCACCTCTTCTCTTCATTGTGCACTTTGGGGAAGAGTCTGAATTTTCATATTCTCCCTTTGGGGAGGGGAAGATAGCAATTAAATCTCCCTTTGTCTTCTCTTCTCTGGAGTAAGCAAACCCAGCTGTCACAGTCTATGATCCTACATCATGTGCTCCAATCTCTACTCTCTCTTTGTGAGCCTCACAACATTTATGACAAGTGATACAGTAAATAAGTGATGCAAACCAAATCATTTTTGCACTCAAGTTGGAGTAAGATAGAGGTAATAGTTTTTGCAGTGTTTTTGTGCAAGTTTGAATAGAAAATAACACAGATAATAGAATCGGGCATGAAAATACAAGGAGGGAGCAGGGGTGTCACTGTGTCCCACTAGCCTTTAAGTCCTGATCCCCTGCACTATCCCTGAGAAGCCATAAACATAATGGCACTGCAGATCCATTGCACCTTGCATTTTTGAACACCCTAAACATAGCTGGAGAGCAATGGAGGAAGCAGAGCACTGACTCTAGCTGATGCTCTGTGAGAGATATGGCAAGATGACCCCAGGGAGATCCAGTCCCTCAAAAAGACACCATGCAGCCACAGGAGGCTGCAGGCTCCGATGTCCTAAAACTAATGGAAATCACTTACTGGACTTACCTGGGCTGCACAAGTTGCTTGCAGTTTCCAGAAATGGTGCCTTATTTAAAACATCAGGCCTGATTCATCACTGTTGTAAAGGTTTAATGGGGTGCTGAATCACGTTCATCATTTTCAAAAACTTAGAAGCATTGGTAGAACTTCTCTCAATTCATAAACTTTAATATATATTTTAGGATTAGAATTTACTTTTAAATTTAAGAAGAAAATAACACGCAGTAATCATAATTGGGGGGAATAGTAAAATATTAATTTTCTGGAAACATTGTATACCAAGAAAAAGAAAACTTGTAACATTACCGATTTATATTTTTGGCTTGAGATTCATATAGCCTGACACTTTTTGCCATGTTTAGGTATGAATGCAATGAAAAACATTATTTCAAGACTTTAATTCCCATAATATCTCATTTCTGGAAGGTTTATTTTCATGACCACCTGTTATGATGTTCAAAATCCCATGCCCCTTTTTTTATCCAAATCTCATTAATTTTCTTCTTCCTCACTTCATCCATTTTATCTTAACCAGCTTGCAAGTAGAAAGGGGAGAGAGGAGCGGGAAAAGTTTTAAGGGGCAAGGGGAAAAAACAGGACATCCACTTTAATTCTCTGTTCAGGTATCAAAATATTCTACAAACATTTTCAATTTTGTTATGGAAAACATTTCAACCAGTTATAGAAATTTAGGTGAAAATTGCCTAAGGTAATTCTGTCATGAACAGATGATAGATATCCTCATCTTCCCTAGGTGTGATGTTTGGCAAATAAAAAGAAAAATTTTGGCAGATTAAAGTGACATCCTTTCCCAATTCTTGCTGTCATTTATTAGCTGGAAGAGAACTACTTGATGTTTTTTCTTTCTTCTTTTCTGATCTTTCTTCTTATTTAAAAGGACTAAAAACAATTGAGCTGGAAACTGTCTCATAATCTCATAAAATGCCTCTGCATGATACTGCACATTTTCTTCTTCATTCTGTCAGTTGTCATAGTATATTTTATACAAGAAAGCCTTGGGAAATGTAAACCATGATTGCAGTATATGTCCTCTTGTTCTTGAAAGGCACTGTATTTAAGCAAGACTCATACCACGATTCCTATTTCTAATCCTGTCAATATCTTATTTTATGACTTTGGACAAAACTTCTCACTGCCCTTCAGGCTACTCATCTGTTATATAGGAACAGAAATCTGAGATACTTTAGGGCATTATGAAGTTTAATCAATATCTGTAGATTCCTCTGAGATGCTCAAAGGAAATTTGTCATCAAAATGGACAGTTCATACCAGTGTACATATACCGTATCAACCAAAACCTTCTGGAAGGCTTATCTTGAGGCAGAGAGTAGAAATCCTAAGCTATGTATTTGTTTAATTTACTGTCATCTGCCTACTACCAGCTGCATTCACTGCCCAGTTTTTCCCATTCATTTGCTTTTTTGTAAGCAAATGCAAACAGTGACGAAAGCAGGCTCTGACACTGACCCTCGGGGCACCACTGGGCTGCCCACTTTGCCAAAGCTGGGGTTTTCTGGTTGGTTGCTGAGCTGCCATCAACCCAATGTAGTGATTTGTCTTCTCTCTCACTGGTTTTATACAAGACAGCAGTATGAGGAAACAGAAACCTCAAACTAGGATGCCCTCACTGTGGATGGGATCCCACTGGGAGTGCAAGGTAAAGGAGAGGTGCAGAAGCAGGAGAAATTCATCCAGCTGAAGGATATTTTATGCTGTGAGTACATTTATCAGCCATAATGAACCAGTCACTACCTAGGCCAGTGGGGTGGCCAACGACAGGCATTTTTTAAGCTTTTTTAAGATGACCATCTGTTGGTACTGCTGTTGAACATGCATTAAAAATACATATTTATTTATTTATTGATAAACTTCATATGATGATACTGTTACTCAAAAAAAAGGCATATTCAGGGCCACACACACACAGTTGACACCTGTGTTTATAGTTCTCTGTTTCTTGCAATCATGGGCATTAAATTTATCAATATGTTAACACTGTGTCAGAAGAAAGCAGGTATTTGGATGGGAAATTGTTATATAACAGTTTAGCTTGAAGGCCATATTCCAGATGTGAAATGCTCATAATTCACCATAATTAACTGGGGAGTCTATGATTTTCTTGAATTTTTCACAGGTTTGCATCATGTACAGAAGATAGACATTTCCTAGCTCAAGGCTTTAATAGATTCCTCTAATTAGGTCAATGTGAAAAAACAGCTTACCAAAACATGCCTTGAGGTATATAGAATATGTATATATTGATCAAGAGGTATTCATCTCCTGGCAGAAGTGTGTAGTTACATGATTAGTTGATATGCTAGGTGCCAAATGTAGATCTTTTCCTTTTTTATTGCAAATGATCCAAAATAGACCCAACTAAACTAAAAGTGCAAAACCCACAAACTATTGCCACCTACTGTTGTTTTCCTTCAGGAAACATTATTGGAGTTATAGTTTACAGTACATCAGCACTTGCTAAGAAAGGTAGCTGAGAGGTGGAAGTCTTCTGCTACAGGTGAATTTTCAGTCCTCTTTCCTGAAGTATCTGCCTGCAAACAGGAGTGCACAGCCAGAAATGACTGCTGAGCTTGCTGCAGGGGGTTGTCCAGATCATGACTTCACTGTTGTACAAACTGCCTCCTCTTAAATCCTTATTTTACATATGCAGGCTGAAAAAACCTCTTACAGTTATTCACATTGTCAGCCTCCATTCTCCTCCAGTCATAGAAGCTGCACTTATCCCTGTTTTATAATTACATGCTCATACAGGGTTGTGAATTGTTTTCTTTGGGATTAACACTCTCGTGCCAGTCCCCCAGGCTGTCAGTGGTTAGGTGCACTTGCTTCATCCTTTACCTTGTTGCCACCTGTCCCTTCAGTTGTTGATAGGTTTAATACAAGTTATGCATCCAAGCCAGTCTACAGAGGGAAACCCTTCCCAGAAAAAGGAGCTGCAAGAGGTGCAAAATCTCCTGAAACAGTGATATAGGTTACCCTTTACAGGTAAAGACTGTCATTTAAATTTAAAGAAAGCAAATTAAATAATAATGAAGTTTTAGTTTAGACAGCCAAGTTAAAACTGAGAAGACCTGATATGTAGCAGCCTGGCGTTTCATTTTCCTCTGCCTTTTTTAAAATATGGTTGACAGAATATTTCAGATATAAAGTATTTTATTGTAATAGTGTAAGTATTTGTGCAATCTACTCCCATGCTGCTCCATCTCTTTCAGCCATCCCTCCTCCAGGCTGAGGTACAGGTTGAAATGCAGATCTTTGTTCAAATAAATTGCATCAACAGAATAACGTACACAGCAGTTAACTGAATGGTGATTTCAGCTGCTAGTCTGATGATCACACACCCCTTACTTCTTTCAGTATTTCAGGTGGTATTTGGTTGGGTTAATAATGTACTTCATGTAGGTGTTTTAATTATCCAACACTACGGATGTCAGGAAAATTCAAATGGGGATAAGATGAAGAGATAAAGCAAAAACATAAATGTAGGGCCTAGGGTTTTATCTGAAGAAAACATGAATTGCTGTGCACAAAGTCTTTAATTTTAAAGATTACAAGTCAATTCAAGCCCTTATTTCATTTTTACTCACAACATAGTAATTACTGCTCATTTCTTGAAGGGAACAATTACTTTCTTCCCTTTCTTTCTGGGGGTCACATTACAGTGACCTGTGTACAACACATATTTCCTTCATCTCTGCATCCTCTGCAGAAGCACAGTGAGTGGAAAAGGGGCAAGAAAATCAGAAAGAGGGAGTCTTCTGGCAGAGAGATGTGCAAATGAGCAAGAAGGCAATGAATGAGGAAAGAGAAGAAAGAAGAGTAGATGAAAGTGGCGAATAGACTAAACAGCCAGACTTGTCGTACCTGGCAAGTTGCTAACAAGAGGACAGTGTTGCCTTTTATAGACGGGACCTTTGATGTGGGATTTGAAAAAGCTGGAGCTCCTGCCCCAGTACCAAAGCAATCCTCCAAAGGATTGCTATTTTTCTCAACCTATTATGGATATTTTTAACCCGCTGCCTGCAATGACAAGCACTTCATCTCACTGGACCCCATGGCCATCTGCACTGAAGACACTCCCTCATCATGTCTTTTCCTTACATCTGAAGTCTGTTCACATGGTAGTGGAATTTGGGATAATAGGTGCATAGCCACAGCCAAATGCTGTCAAGGGCACTCCATAAGAATGGAAAGGGTCTTGGTGTCACTAGTGCCACAGGAGGAGGTGTTTAGGGGGGGGTCTGGAGAGGATGGGGACATTTCCTGCAGAATTGCTCTCCAGGCCTGAAACAAAACACTGAACAACATAATAACAGCTGAATTCAGGTTTGTAGAAGAAAGAGATTATTACAAGCAGTGGACTTTACTGAAGAGCAAGGAGCAATGAAGTCTCTCAGACTTAGGAATTGTACAGGCCTTGGTTGATTTTATGTATTTTCTGCTTTTTACCATTTTCTTACATATGGGATGATATTCTGATTTATGTCATGGGACTAAAGGCCTTAGTTAGCTACAGAAGCTCAATTCACTCATCTGAATCCTAACTAATTATTTGTATATTATGACAAGGAGTTTCAGAGCTTAAGAATTGTATTTAAAAAGCAAGTCAACAACTTTTTTTGCATTGTGTCTCATTGCCAGCTTTCCAATTTCATAAACCTTTGTTTCTGATTTATGAGACAGCTTTAATGGAGATTTCCAGATGAACTTCTCTGTTGCTACTGATTTTGAAGATTTCATCCCGTATGTTCCATAAGACAATATTGAAGGGAAGTTTGAAGTGCTTACTACTTATAATGGATTTGCTATGAACTAGGTTCTCTTTTGAATAAATGGATCGTGCCATGTTTTCATTGATCTTTTTAGTGAAATAGCATTTAGGACATTTTTTTAGTACCTCCACTGCATGGAAATCTTTATTCTCCAAAAGTCTTTGCTCATAATTGCTACTGTACCTTTCTTGAGGCTGGATGGCAAGTACAAGGCACAGCACTGAAGGTATAAATGACCCCTTAAAATTACTCACTTTGTTTTCAGTCTCATTCTTATTTATTACTGAGCTGATATTTGCTCTCCTAGCAAAGGAAGAAAGAGTTCCTTAAATCATGCCTATGGCAGCAGTGGAGCTTTATAGTAAAAGCCATTGGACTGCCAGAATTGTCTAGGTAACAGAGGATGGTGGCACAAATTCTGTCTGCTCAATGCCCCAGCTTTTGCAGACAGGCTGACTTTAAAACTTTTTCACAGTCAAATATTACATTATAAATTGAAATATGTGTGTGCATTTCTAAAAGCTTAATGACTAGCCATGTACTTGAAATAATGAGGTTATGGTGTATGGTGTAGTTTCCCTTTCGAGGTATTAAGGCTTTTAAGGTTTATTTTTCCTAGTCATTCAGAAGTATCCATCTAATACAGTCATAGAAAAATTACTCTCCTTCCTTTTTTATGAGTTTAAAAGAGTCTGACCTTTAACTTCCTTAGGTCTCTAGAAAGACAGAGGAAGATGGCATCCTACATATGAAATCAAAATGGGTAGGGTAGTATTTCTTGTAGAAGGTTTTAGTTCTGCAATTTTGATTGTTTATGAGAGATATTTGTAACCGTTACCCTTCTTACCATTAGAATTCATCTAACCTTCTTGTCTGCACGTGCAGTGACAAACAACAGACTTTTAAATCAGACCAGTTACCTATTAGCCCTGTAATCAGGGAGAGACTGGCACAGCAGTCACAGCAGCCCACCACTTTAGCCCACCAGAGAAAAAGGCCCTTGTGCTCAGTCTGGAGAGTTGCCAGTGAATACCCATGTGCCTTACATGTGAATCAAATTACCCTCCTACAAGCTGTGTCCAGAGAAAAACTTATCTCATTAATTATACATGGAAATTGAGATCCAGCAACATCTGACGAGGTTCTGTATTTCAAGCCTTGGTTTTCTGATGCTGTCAGCAGCAGATCAACAATCTAATTAAAACGGCCATCAAAGCAGATCTGAAATACATTAAATGGTTCCCATCAATGTCATATTTAATTTAGTGGTTCAGTGTTGAAGATGTTCATTACTGTCCTTCACTAGATTTTGAACTTCTGGGCAACTTTTATAAATGGTATTTGCATCTCAAGAAATACAAACACACTGTTTACATATCTGATATCTCTTCTGTCTTTTCACTCCCAGCTTTATTGCATCTGGGTTGCCAGCTGTCCCTTGGTTACTTCTTCAGAACACCCTGAGAAACTTAGAAGGGGTGGGAGAATTGCAAACGGGAAATGGCACCAGCTTTTTTTGCTGTTTGTTCTCTCTGTCCTTCACAGAAGGTTTTTTGTGTAATTGTATAACTGAGTTCAGTCTAGTGATAAGACCTGAGGGAATGGCCTGAAGTTGTGTCAGGGGAGGTTTAGGTTGGATATTAAAAAAATGTTCTTCACCCAGAGGGTGGTTGGGCACTGGAACAGGCTCCCCAGGGAAGCAGTCACAGCTCCAAGCCTGACAGATCTCAAGAAGCATTTGGACAATACCCTCAGGCACATGGTGTGACTCTTCAAGATGGTGCTGTGAAGGGCTGGGGTTTGGACTCCATGATCCTGATGGGTCCCTTCCAACTCAGCATATTCTCTAATTCTGTGATTCATTGACACGATGGGATGGCTGGCCCTTCCCACTGATCAGTGTTCTTTTTGACTGGTGTGCACTAGAACTTGCTGGGTACTGTGAGTAAGGAACACTGAGTTGCAATCTTTGATAAAAATAGCCTGTTAGAGGTCAGATGAGATGTGAAGGTCTCAACTTCGAGCACTGTAGAATTAGTTTGCTGTTCTTTCTTGTGGGATAGTCAGGAATGTAAAAGGCATCTGTCACTAAAACCTCCCCACACACACAGAAGAAGGAAAAAAAGGTATTCTGAGAGGGTATGTTTACCTCTTTTTTATCTTTTACAGATGGCTGTGTTTTTATTTTAAAGGAGATTTGTGTAATAGAATGGAGGAAAAAACAAACCTAGTTATGAAAAAAATGTATCCAAACCACAGCTGTGTAATCAGTGTATATATGTTACCTATGTATTCATTGCCTTACTCTAAAATAGCATCTTCTAAGGAACATGTGGAAACTTTACATTATTTATCTTAGTGTGACAAGAAATCACACTTTTTTGTCTAATTAAACTGTGACAAAATTAGAAAAACACCTCTGCTGAATACTTTAAGACACTATGAATGTTTCATAATTCAGAAGAATGGAAATATTTGGCATCTTTGGTTATCCAGGAAAGATGTCAAATAGTATAGCAGAATTGCAGCCGAGGAGAAATTGATGACTTTCCCAGAAACATTTTTTCATTACCCATGAAAACTAAATTTTTTCTTTCAGGTATCTAACTCTAGTCACCACTTAAAGAATAATATTAATTAGGATAACATCAGAAATACTTAAATAAATTGGAGGCATTTCAATTTTGGAGAGAAGCAACAAAATCATTCTTTTATAGTGGCACAATAAGGAACTTTTACATAAGCACACACCAAAAAGTCAGTTACTAGAAGGAATAAAGATCAAGTGTTTGAAGGTTATAAACACTGTATTACAGGAAGAGCGATTCAAACTGTGCCCATCTAAAATAAATGGGATGAAATTCAGCAAGACTCAGATGAATGTTAGCATGGAATATTTTACAGTTCTAGGCTATTAGAATGTCAGAATCCGTTACTCTGGAAAAATCTTCCAGAGCAAATCTCATCTCATTATCTAAAAGAGGACCAGTAAAAAATCATGAGTTTTTAGAACTACATATGTATCTCTGAAAGGGAGTAAGTCTTTAAATTTGAGCAAGTCAAAATTTTTTGCCATGAGTGGGATTATATGGCATTAGTAGTTTACTGAGCCTGTTTACAAGGAGAAACAGAGATGTGCTTAACTCAAATGAGTTCTTTCCTTGTAATATGCTAGCAGAGCAAGTCAGCCTTGTAATAACTGTAGCCTGCCTTTGCAGAACATTGAGCTTAGATGTGAACAACCCTTGGACAAGGGATATCTCCAATGGTTTAGCAGTAATATTGGTTTATTTACAACTGGATAATTTTAATTGTATTAGGAAAAGAAACAAGTATTTTGTCCTGTCTTCAATCACAAATAACTTTAGTTGTTTGTGCTTCGAAAAGAGAAATGAAGGAAGGCCTCACTTTCCTTCATGGTTTCTTTGCTTCCCACTGGTTTTGAGTTTGCTTTCTTGTTAAACGTGCCAATTTTGGATGTGTATTTCAGACTCATACTCTCTGTAGATTTCCCTAAAACACATGTGATTTCAGACAATAATGTGCCTTTATTCTTACTCTTTTTTTTTTCTTTCTTTTTTTCCCAAGTATTTTCCTGTTTTTTGTGGGTAGGTTGGGGAGGAGAATATGTTCTGTGGCTCCAGAGAAAAGACCAGGTTCTGGTCATCTGGAGAGGAAGAAGTTGCCTCTAACATTGTCCCATTTTAATAGATATGCCAGGGTAACAGTGTTTTTTTCTCAGGAAACATCATCTGAACTGGATGGCAAAGAAAAACAGATCAGAAGTAGAATTAAATTATACTTAGTGATTATGCTATTCCAGAAGCACTTCCAGCACATTTTGGGGTAACTATATTACTTCTGCCTTTCCTAGAGGCAGTGAGTATATAGAAATGAGCTTAAACTGTGATCAGATCCTGTCCCCCAAGGCTTCTATTTCTCACTGCAGGTAAGCAGGGAGCCAGGATTAGTGAATGAGTGCAATAAGACTCAGAAGTTCTTATGTTTTTTCTGTAGGTAATATGAGCACAAAATCAAGTTCCAAATTATCCTACCAACACCCTATTTAGCCTCTCCCAGAATAAGATAGCTGCTCCACTAGGTGATATATTCCATATTTTTAATATAATTTTATTTTTTTAAAGAGAGTCTTTGAATCAAGTGCCTCCGGCATTGATAAATCACACTCTCCACTCTTTGAATACTTTCTTAGACATAACTAGGGTTAGTGAAGTTAATGCGTTAAAAGGTACACCAAGATTTCCTTTCAGAGACAGGAAACTACACATTGAATTTAAGTCTGCTGAAATGTGTCTAGGTGTACATTCAGGGGGAAAAAAAAGACTAAATATTCCAAGTGTTATGTTTTTACAATACAACACAGAACTAAGTGTGAATAATCAGAATATTCTGATGTGTCAGCTGACAGAAACCAGGGTAATGTGACTCCCCTTCCTCCACTGATGCTTGCAAGAATTATCTTGCACTGCTTCTTACAATTTTTCTCTGAGGATTTCCAGATTCTTTATAAACAGAGACAAATCAAGACTCCTAAGGGAACAGCTGTCTGTACTCCAATCATGCATATAATCTAAATGTTTTCTTTATATATGCTGTAACAAACCTCACAGAAACATGCTTCTGGAAAGAGCCCTTGTAGGCAGGAGCCCTCCCAGCCCATGCAGGTGGCAGGGAATGCTGGGCTCTCGAGGGGGACAGCAAATGTGCATGTGACAGTGCATCGCCTGCTTCTGTGCAGTAAGCTTCATAAATTGTCAAATTTGGCACTGTCAGCTTATGTTTGCTTTCCATGGTCAAATGCTTTTGAGGCAGGATCCAGGTAGCCTGATACTCAACTGATAGAGTGCCTGGATCTCTTAAATCTTTTCTGTTCCAATAAAGAGGGAAAAGAATTTATTGCAGCCAACCTTGTTGAACTGCAACTTGAAAAAAAACTATGCATTTAAAATTCGATACTTCTTTGTTAGACTCATATCTTTTATAGTCCTATGCAATTAACCTCATATGGCTGCGTCAAGACTTTGACCACAGCACTATCTAGCTCCTTCAGCCAAGGCTGTGATGTAATTGAGCGTTAAAGGCTTAATCACTAGCATCGCTGTGATTGTAGAGCATGTCTGAGAATGACTGCATGGTATGAAACCTAATAATGCACTTCCAGACATAGCTTATGAGCGGCACATGCATGGAACACAGCTTCTGGAGGCCATTTTTCCCTATGAGCACAGCTAGTTGAATAAAACACGTACAGATAATTCGACACTGTTGTCACCAACATGTAGTTGCAGAAGCTGAGTGTTTAGATGTTTGCATACCACTGACACACATGCTGACAAGAGGTGTGAGTAATGCTCACCAAAACTCCTGCTATCAGTTTCCTCTGAGTAGTGAGTTTCCTGCTCTATGATTATAGACATGTTTTCCTATTGATTTGAAATAAATACAATTAATTAATGTTTCTCTGGAGAATCCTCCGCTGGGTATCTACAGCACGCAAGGTGGGCGATAGTGCAGCTGCAGTAATGAAGGTGGCAAAATATCTCCTCAGTTTGGAAAAAAGGAGTAAAAATATATTTTGCTTATTTAGTCTTCTCACTGTATCTCAAAAATCCTGAGTTAGGTGTTTAAAGCCTTTATTGATTCTACAGCAGAAGTGAACTTTCCACACTGACATGCAGACAGCTGCAAGCAGGTGGGTGTTTTGCTGTTTTCATTATGCATAAAATGGTCTAGAGAGCTAGGCACCTTGCTCAGCATTTCTGAAGGTTTCAGATGAGTGCAAAACTGACTGCTCAGCCTATTACTAAATCAGAAAAATGTGCTTATTTTGCTTCTTCAGTATGGACTACATACACACAAGGTTTTTTTCCATCCTGCTTATCCACAAAGCTAGGTGGCCATGTATCCACATATATGGGCAATGAAGGCTTAAAGGTTACAGCTCTGGTAGCATATTCAGAGAACTAGGATAACTATTCATATCTGTGAACATGGAGGCCTGCAAATGCATTGTAAAATCTATGCAGGAAGAGTTCAAATTAGTGCCTTATCCCATCATAATACTCTGGTGAGTTGCCGAACCTCTATCCTGTAGGACCTGATAATGGAAAACTCTCCATTTTGGTCCCTGGAAGAAGCTCAGCTTTGGTACTGAAGAGCTACAACCTGGGTTCTATGCCTGTGGGTGCTTACTCCTCAGTAACTCTTTGGTCCCTGGCATTTCTTCTGCTGTGTTAACAGCAGAGGATTCAGCGTGACAGAAACTGATTAAAACCAGCCTTTGCCATGTATGGTACCAACAGCCCACAGTCATCTGACGATAAAAAATTTCCATCACATATTTTGAGACTAACTTCCAAGAGGTTGAAAAATACATTCCTTTCATCAATCCCCTGAGACTGACACTACTGTCATCATTAAGTTGTGTTAGAGGTGCTGTCTGGTATCATAGCAAAATTAGAGTTTTCTCCTACTGTAGTGTGTCTTGGTGTATATTATGAAACACACAGCCTGTACTTGTGGCTCAGAGAGTTTTCACCATAAGAAAAGGTAGTGGAGTGATAAAATGGGTAGATGCCTGAAAAAGACTCTCTGGCTCTTTTTAATTCAAGCACACAGATAAAGAACAGTTCTGCTCAGTTTCCATGTACAGCATAATAAAGATAATTTATAGTCAAGTGAAACATAATTTGAAGACAGATTTCATGGAGTAGTTATTCTGAAAAAAATTAGATTTTGCTTTAAATATGTGGGATTTCAACAACAGGTGTAAGGCATTTATAAATGGTGGTGTTTTTGTAACTAGTGCTGCTGGAGCAGCTTTGTTGCAGCTCTATGTATATGATTTCAGTATCTCATCCAGTTAAGAAAAGCAGAAAGAAGATCACACACTGAAAAATACCTCAGGCATCCATATGAATTTCTCTATTTTTTTAATGACCTTGGTATTGCAAATACCAGGATTTTTTCCTTAGGTGCATTTAGGGCACTTATGAAGGTCACATTTTTGGGTTAGCCTTCTTCTAAGTAACCTCAGGGTGTTTCATTTCCATTTAAATCATTGGAGTTGTGAGTCTTTTTCCCTTTAAATTTGTTCAGTGCAGAGCTCTCTTCTCTGCCTCAGCCCTTCAGGACATCTCAAACTTCTTGGGTCAAGGAAGGATTTTGCTGAATCTGAATTCTGGGCATTTGAGCATTTGGGCATTTCTGAGGTGCTCTGTGCTATTAGAACAAAAGAGTAAGTTAGCAGCCTCATCCTTGTTCTAAGGGCATGCTTTCAATTTAATTACTTTAAGCTATCATATCTTCACACAGCTTTTGCCATTATGTTAAATTGATGGACTTTTCAGGAACTTTTCCTCAAGATTCTTCCTCCAAAATGTTTAATGCTTCCCATGACTCAGATGAGATTTAAAGCAGCAGACCTAATTTCAGCAGCAAAGTTTCATCCATATTAAATTCTGTGTAGCTATGTGTCTTTCATTTGAGAACTCTTACTCTCTTGGATTAGAGACAGAAATATTTAAAGCTGGCATTTTCATAACAGCAATGCAAGTCTTGTTTTTTGTACACAGGAATAAAAGCAAGAGAAAATAGGTACACAGGCCAAAGAGATGGTTTTGGGCAGAAACAGACAGACTTACTGTCCTCTGCACTCCTGCCTATCCCGACCTTTCAGAAAATCCCCATGGAGTAATCTATCTCTACAATTACACATGAAATCTGTCTTGAAGATTTTTATTTGTAAGGTAAGGAAAGAGTTAACAAGTTGCTGGTAAGCTCTGGGGACCAATGCTTGGGTTCACTCACTTGTCGTCTTTAATTTAGTAGTCAGTCAAGATGCATAGGGGATCAAATAATGCAATAGTATAAAAATATTATTGGCATTTATGAGCTTTTTTTCCCATGCCAAAGGCTTTAACTAACCCAGCAACAAGTACAGCTTTTATGCTACATGCTCCAAAGCCTGAACCCTGACTCCAGCTCAGAGTTTAAGATACAGACACTCCATGCATAAGATTAAGGGCTTGGCCTTAATCTCGTATCTATTTTCTTTCTATCTTTTCAGAATGTGCAGAATAAATGGTTGCTGTTTTTTATTTTACAAACCCCAGCCTTAATCGCATCCTTGGAACTAATGTTATTACTCTCTATGTATCAGCCTACTGTAAAACAGAATATAATGCCCAATCCCAGTTTGTTCTTTTCCTGATTTTTGGACCTTTACAGGATTCTTGAATTGCTGAAATGTAACCACAATCCTGAACTTGTAACCTCGGGAAAAAAATCTTCTACTAGATTACAATAACTAAAAAAGTTTTCTATTCATCTCTAGAATCTTATAGTATAATAGTCTTTTGTGTATTTAGATTTTTCCAATATTAACTATATTCCCACCCATAATCCTTACCCTATCCTTGCCAGAGGATCACTAAAATGAAAACACAGTAAGGGTCCTTATCAGAATGAGCACTTCTCCTTACTCTGTAGGCTGGGAACAATCCAATAACAAAATGGGATTTTTAGAGTTTATATTTCCTAACTGAAACCCAGAGAACCTAATCTTAGTTATAAACAATGCATCAATTTTGGTGATAAAATAGAACATAAGGCCTCAGAATACAAGTCCTGATTTTAACTATACATTGACCCAAATCCTAAACCAAGAATTTGCCACAGGTGTTGGTTACTAATCACAAACACTACTACTGTCTAACGGAGAATAAAGCAATGAGGGAAATTGCATTCTAAAAGAGAATCTAATTGAGTGTCCTGGATATGCACAAGCCTTCTTATAATCATTAGAGGTCTTATAGAATTCTGAAATAAACAGAACACCCAATAATTTGAATTTATCAACCTTAATCCCAAAGTAATGCTAACTGCAGTCATACCCAGAGTAGAAAGCGGTTTTTTCCCAGTGTATATACATCCGACCTTACCAGCACCAGTCCCTTCTCCAATTTCCTTAGACCCAGCTTCTTTGTTCACTTTCTTTGGGTAGGGAAGGGGACAAATGCTGCCACAGAGGATTTAGTAGCATCTCATTTCCTTTGACAAATGCTGTTGCATTGACTTTTTCATGTCAAAGAGTGTGTTGAACAGAAACTTCATTACTGCCTGACAGCAATGATCGTGTATGTCATTCTGAGCAATGAGGGTAAAAAGCATTTAAAATGAGACAGAAATCAATAGTTTGCAAGGCTGAGGGTTGCCTCCCCATTTGGCAAGCCCTGACTCCATTAAATACCCCTTTTTAAATGCCCATTTGTGGGCTGCAGTTTAAATTACTGTTACTTTTGCAATGTAAAGTCATATTCAACCATTGGTTGCTCCTTGTTGCCTTTCAAGCAATAATTTGAAAGCACTTTGAAAGCCTTAATTGAGTGTCAGGGTTAAGCAGTTGTGATAATGAATGTTGTCACTTGTAAGAAAGAAACCTGTTATGCCATGAGGTCTCATAGTTACCTCTGATTCTTGTCTCCTTCATTTATATTTACTGCTTATCTGTCTTTTTTTTGAGATTTCAATAGAAATGGTCACAGGGAGAGAAAATTCTGATTATCTGAAAACAGCCTTCTGATGGATCTGCAAGAAGTCTTTTAAAAACAGCAGTTTATTATTAAGCAGTTTATAGCATGCAGATAGGTTGTGCAAAGTTTTTTAAGGAAGCTTCTTGCAAAAAACCTAGAAACAGTCAGTATTGACAGGTCAGATTGACCTTTTCCTGATTTTTCACATTTTTGTTATGAATATTTCTACAAAAAACCCAAAACAAATCCAGGACTCCAATGTCACCTTTTGTTTGTACTGATAATTAAAACTAAGCACACTTACAGAAGGCGTATGAAGCTAGAGAAACTTCTAAGTTAGGCATCAATAAAAAAATAATAGGAAAACAATCTGTAAACTGACATGAAATACATACAGAGTCTCTTAGGTTGCTTTCACCTCAGTGAAGATTTATTACATGGACATCACATAGAGAAACAGAATTATTAATTGCATGTTCCACAGTGAAAGGATAAATCCCACGTATAGCCATAAATAATATTGAATATTAATTGTATTTTGATATATCTTCTTTTAGCTCCACAATCTGCTACTCTCTTGCCAATACATTTTTGCTTAAAGAGATACTGATTAGCACCATCCTGTTTTCTCAAAGTTTTCACGTGTTAGCGTGTTAGACAATATTCTTCTGTTCAGATTGAGAAGAGATGAAATCATGAGGGTTATATTCTTTTGATACAAGATTCCAGTCTTAGAAATGAACTTGAAGATTATGTGCTCTCAGCTATAGAAAGTAATTTGTCTTTTTGTAGGGCTCTTAATGACAGAACTGGCTTTTTCACTTAGCCAGACATAGAGAAGTCTGATTTCAAATATATGATGCCGTAAATCTAGGCTGTGGGAATATCATGCTGACTACTTGGCACTTTATCTACTCTGTTTTTCAAAGCATTTTCCAAACCTCTTGCAGGTGGTTTTTTATCACTATATCTCACGTCAGCTTCTAAACCAAGAGTTAGAAAGGTTGAGGTTGGAAGGGGCCTCTAGATATTGCCTAATTCAACCCCCCTTGTTCAAGTAGAGTCACCGAGGGCAGGTTGCCCAGGACCACGTCCAGTCAGGTTTTGAGTATCTCCCCAGATATCAACAGATATGAATGCCTAAAAACACTTTACACATTGCCCCTACTCCAGGGAAGGTCACTCCAAGTATGGTGGTAACCATCGCATTGGGTGTCTCCATTGGGATGTGTGCTTTATGGAGCAGAGGAGACGCAAGCACTGTCCCTTTCAAAGAAAAGCCTCATATGGGACACTTTCCACCTTATCCTCCTGCCTTCAAGCAGAAGTGTTTTTTCCTTCAGAGGTACTGCAGTCTCTGTCAGAGCCAGGCATGACTGCAGAAAGTTTCTCTATGCGGTGTCTGCTCTGAGTGTAGTCTGATCCATGGGACACCTTCAAAACTGAGGCTGCTGACTGACTGCACTCCTAGAACGAAGGGTGTCATGAGGGCCAGCACTGCAGCAACCTTTCTTCCCATTTCTCCTCCTGAGAAGGCTTTTTCTCCCCCATTTTTGAGCTTACTTCAAGCAGTACCACAGACCCATGACTGTCTTTTGAAGGTCTCCCCATCCTCCTGGTGCGGGCTGTGGGAGGGACAGAAGGGGACCAGAGGGTTTTGTTGGCAGTCTGAACCCAGGCTGAATTCAGGCAGACTGTAAGATGAAATACAGGTGCCAGGGGTCCTGGCATGAAGGTCCAGCCTCTCCAGCACAGCATATTTGCAGCTCTGACCATCTGGGCTTTCTTACACAGGCAGTTTCATCTGCCACCTGCTTCATGCCCCAATTTCTTTTCTGAGGTTGATCCCATCTGGTTTTAGGTCTTTTTCCTTCACTGTAGGAACACCACAACTCTCTAACCAGACACTACGCACATTTCTACACAGACATCCATTCCCTTAGGAACAGTAATATTATTTACAGTTAATATGTTTTCTAATTCATTAAACCACCAAGGAATAGCAAATGTGTAAAATAATGGGCATCATTACTCTCCCACTAAAACCACACCTCCCTTTACCAGCTCCCATTTACAGCTTTGGAAATATTAAAGTTAAAGTTGACCCTGCAGATATAAGTATATGGAAGTGTTGTGGTTATGCAGATATCAGTGTTATGTTAACACTCCAGTACAACAAAAAGCTGATTGGCATTTTCATTACTGTATTCACAGTTGTTTATTAACATGGAAAGAGGCAGTCCAGGAGCTATGAACAACATCCTTTTCTCACAGCCACTGTTTCAGAGCACTCGGCCATCTGCTGGCTTGCCTACCTGTGATAATCACTTCTTCTGCCTGCCAAATTTTGTGCTGCACCATGCATGACATTTCAAATGATTTGATGGACTAATTTGCATTTTTCAAATAATTTTAGATGCCAGTTAATTTCAGTTTATGGTTAATCTGCCCTTCCACCAACAGCGTAATGGAAGGACACCGATAAACACAAACTTTGCCTGTGCTGAGTACATTGGAGAGGGAGGCAAGGGTTGCTGGGGTAGGGGGGTTGGAAGGGCATGTATGAAGGGTGTCAATCTGATTGCGATAGTAGCAGGGTATCCAGGAGTGTTATGCTTTGTGTGCATAGCTGTCAGGCAGCAGGGCAGGACAGGAGAATGCTGTAATTCTGATGTGCTCTTCTCTGTGGTGTCTGTGTGCCTGGGAGAGCTGAGGTAGCAGCATAGGCTTTTCAGGCAGTGGAAACCAGGGAGATTTGCTTTTTTCTCCAGCCAAGCCTTTGTCAAACCCTTCCCTTATACCTATCCTGCCCACCTTCCAACTGCTGCCACAACTAGGTGCCTGAGTCCCACCAAAGGCAGCAAAGGGCAGATGGGAGACCAGCAGAGGGGTGTCCAGATGTCGCAGTTTCTGCCTGGAGCTAAGCAAAAATTAAGGGGTATGAAGCCTGGAGCATTAAATTCCTGCCCCTAGACTTAACTTTAAATTAAAGAAATGGGAGGGGAGAAAGGCAGAAAGGCATCCCTCCCCCATTTTTCAATGTCATTTATACTGTGGAACTGTAGATGCCCAAAGACCTCTGAGCTGGACAACTCTGAGCTAAGCTGTTATCAAGACATGTCTTTCTTTATAAAGAGTACTTCCAAATGATGCAATTAAACCTTCTTATTATGAGTGTTCAACAGACTGAGATAGTAAATTGCATGTCCAGGGGCAACCCCTCTAGCCAAAATTCTCCAGCTTCAGACTACGGATGCTCCAAGAGATTTCCTTCTCAGCAGCAGCCCTGACCAACACCGTGTCTTCCACATCACAGTCATCACAGCCACTTCTGATACCATGGGACAGGTGGCAGGCTGTAGGGAAAGCCTCCCAGAAGGTTACAGGGGACTTGCAATATGAAATACAATAATTAATGCACAAAATGCTGCACGTCTCCAGTACCTACAAAGTCTTTGGGGAAGTTGTTGCTGTCTTTATTTTCTGTGATTATAAATGGCCTAGAGTTGCTCTCTACAAAGCTAATTTTCCAGGTTACTTAAATGCTTATTTTTACCCATTGCACTAAAATGTCTGGCTAAGGACATTAAGGACATATTCTCAAGGTTGGCAGATTCAAAGTATGACGTATTTTCTGTGTGGAATGCACTTCAAAGTCCTTGTAACATGCTATACTGATTGATTTTTATCAAGAACAATCAACTCTTTTTTATTTCATCAGTCCATGTGAAAAACAAGCAATGTCTCTTTGTGTGATAAAAAGGGAACTGTTTTATGAAAAAATGTTAGTTTATTACCAATTTTTCACATGTTCACTAGAGAAAAATGGCATAAACACAATCTACCACAAAGTTCTGGGAAAGTATTGACCTTGTCATCTTTCATTTTCCTTAGTTTTAAAAAAGAATTCAACTGTACTTATCAACATCCTTACACTGAGAGAAGTGGATATGTGAGGGTCCTTTGTTCGCACTGGGTTTTTTTGTCAGATATCATATGCAAATGGTTAGTGCTTCCTACCACTTGCAATATCTAACAACATATGTACATCAGATGCCTGGCACCTTGAGCAATCACATCTGTAGCAATTTATAGCAATCTCCCGCAGTGAATTAAATCACAATGAAAGTTTTTATTAACTTATTTTAGAAAAAAGCTGCATTCCTTCCTTGAGGGGAAACACACATGGTACTGCAGGTTAGAGCAAGAATTTAAACATCATGTGTTGGGTTTTAAGCCTTCAGAAGTGAGGCAAGGAGAAACCACACTGTTCTTAAACTGGTCTGCTTCATGAGACCAATTTATGAGACACATTTATCTCTCATAAAAATGTGAAGCCAAATGAGAAGTCCCTTAAGGTATTGGACTAAGGCCAGTAGCCTCTAAGTAACATTTACAAGAAGTTGTCACCAAAATGCGACCTCCATGGATACCCTGAAGCCCCTTTATTTATATGAAATCCCAACAACAATTGCAAAAATTTATATTCATATAAAATATACAAGGACTTGGAGTGATGCCTGTGGTTTTTTTCTGGATTTCACACTCTTCATGGTTCTTTTGAGAGGAAAGAAAATCAGGAGACTCAAATGTGTTATATGTATACTCATTCAGAATATGAATGATGTTTACAAAATGTTCTTCTTACTGACAGAATAAACAGCCCTATTTAATGCCAAAGGAAATCTAAATCACTCTAATGACCTTTCATGAGCTGCAGGAACCTGGGTCTTCTCCATCCCATCAGATATTGTAGCATATTTCTGTAATTATGAGTGAGGAATATGTAAATACAACTACTGTGTGAAAGCAAAGGGCATATATGCTAAACAAAGCTATTGAAATCATTTTTGCTTAATGCTACCAGAAAACTGTTAGGCTTTGGGGATAAGAGTAATAAATTGTGTTTGTTTCTTATGCACTCAGTGCCACACTTATGTAGTGACAGAGCCCTTTAAAACAGGTAATGTATTCATCCCAATAACAATTCGGTGAGGAAAGAAAATCACCTCACCCATTTCATACTGAATGGAAGCACAGAGAAACACCATTATTTACACAGAGTCACGTGAGAACATCGTGCCTCAAAAAGATTCAAACAGCAGTCTAGCTGCTCTCCCATCTTCCCTTCCTTACCAAGAAAACCACACTTCTTTTTTCTAATCAGTAATACAGTAATAGAATGTAAGCACAGATAGAGGACCTTACACAGAGAACACACCAATGAAACTAGGTACTGGATTTTTTAGAAATTCTTCCCAAGGTTTCTTAAATAATTGTGGGACTTTGTGCAATCTCTGGGATTGCCTACTAGTATTGATAAAACCACTGTCCCTCCAGTATTTTGCAACTTATATGATGAAACTGTCCCTACAATAGCAATCAGTCACCCCTGTTAGGGACTCATTTTTTCCAAATGCAGCTGGAATTGTGGCAGGAACAGATAGGGTGCAAAGGAATGAGGCTCAAAGACAGAAATACGAATGTGAGTGGAAGGCTTGAGGACATGAGTACCGAGCAAAACTGGGAACAGACCAGTAATAGGAAAGTTAAAAACCAGAATAGATAGGGACAAAGCAGCAGAAATTATGAAGCAGCAGAGGAATGGTTCAGCGCAGAGGAAATCCTTGACTCAACAAGAAGATCCTTATTCCAGGAGCAGAGAAAGATCCCAAGGAAGTAGCTAAAAAAACAGGTAAGAAAATGGGCTAAATCTGGGCAATTAATGGACAGAAGAGCCCTCATTGAGTATGATTGGAGAAGAGGAGGTTGGTATTGAAAACTTCTTTGATGGCAAGAGGTCAGCTGGATAAGGGGGCCTTCCAGGAGGCAGGAATGTCCTCTTGTCCTGTCGTTGGTTGCCTATGAGAAGAAACTGACCCCCACCTGGCTACACCCTCCTTTCAGGTAGATATGGAGAGTGATAAGGTCACCCCTAAGCTTCCTTTTTTCTCCAGGCTAAACATCCCCAGTTCCCACAGCCACTCCTCACAAGACTTGTGCTCCAGACCCTTCACCAGCTCCATTGGCCTTCTCTGGACATGCTCCAGCACCTCAATGTCTTTCTTGCAGTGAAGGGGCCCAGAAGTGGACACAGGACTCAAGGTGAGGCCTCACCAGTGCCAAGTACAGAGACACAATCTCTTCCCTGGTCCTGCTGGCTGCATTATTCTTGGTACAAGCCAGGACACCACTGGCCTTCTTTCCCCTGCTTTTAAACAAATCTCTTAATTTGCCATTCTTATTCCTATTTTTTCTTGTACTATAAGATACCTTCACAACGACTTGGAGACTTCTTAGCTTTCCTAAGCTCATCCTAAGCCACTGCACACATCATTTATTCTGCTCTTTTCATATAATTCAAACTCTGTATTAAAGTCATCTATAGAATAGCTTTGTAGAATGGCAAATATCATTGGTACCTCTGTGTTTGCATTTATTTGCATTTAATATGTGAAGGATGGCAGAAGTAAAGTTAATCCTTAATATGTGTGTACCTATATCTTTTTTAATAACTTAGCACCGTTGCTGCCCTTTCTCCAGTATCTCTTTCCAATTTGTGTTATGATTAGGTTTAATGTAAGCCTGAGAGAATCATCCTGCTGAGATTCATACCCATACTTTGAAGACAGAATATGACTTTCATTGGTTTTAAAGTATCACACTTCTGGTAAGCTTCAGAGTTGTATGGACTTTTCAGACCTTCTGCTAATATTATTAGTGTACATTCAACATGCACCTAATGGAACATTTTTAGTGCAACTCTCTTACCGTGACGAGCTGTGGGCATGGCACTGCACTTCTGGAAACTGGATATGTATATTTTCTACCCTTATTCATCACCATCCGCATTAAGATTCTATCTCTCTTCTAATTTTTTTTAGTATTTTCCACAATTTTTTTGTTAAGGAATATGACAAGAATTTTTAGTGCTTTCTATGAAAAAAAAATCTGATGTATCTGTTTCCTAGAAATAGCTGTACACACTGCGCTGAGCTTTATACTTAATTTGATGCAAATAAGTGATTGTTGTAGCCTCACTTCTACAAACCTTTAGTGTCTTGAACAAAATAGATGCAAACAAACAGATCTAACTAGAAATCTGGTATTTCTAACCCTGTTTTCTTAACAACACATAGGGATGTATCCACAAGATCTATGGAGATGTTTGCCTGTATGTGTGGATAAATGAGATCATTTCAGTGAGGTACCTGATATTCTAAAGTTCTCCTTCTTCACTCGCTATGGGGCAAGAATTGAGAGAGTAATTTTTTTTATATGACTATAGCCATAAGAATAATTTCTTATATGGCTATAGCTAATATCTGAGGTTGATGATTTTTATCCCTTGGTAGAATCTTACGTTCTCACCCTTTAATGCGGCAGAAAATTGGTTTGAAGGAGGTTCTTACCTCAACATGATTCCCATCCTCTCTACGAACAGCAGCAAACCAGAGTTTGGGTGCACCAATGATCAGCAGCAATTGTGAAGCAGTCTAGGAGCCTTTAGAAATATGGATCTCAGGAACAAATTCCTGTGTTCTGTGCTTCCACTGCAGCTGGTGATTATTATAAGAAAAAGTTATTTGATCTTTGATTCCAACACAAGCTGTACCTAGGCATGAGAATTTTTGGAGAAACTCTATTACACTCCTTCACACTCCTGTTTCCCTGTTGATTGATGAATACTTTTTGAAAGCTATCACTTTCCCAATATATCATGTCTTCAACAAGCCCTATGTAATTATTGCAGAAGTTAAGTATTTTAACTAGTGAGACATGCATGGCTAAATGAAAAAAACCCAACAAACAATAAACAAAGCAAACCGAATACAATACTGAAAAATTGAGTTCTATATGCAGGTCTGGGCACCACAATATAAAAAGACATTAAGATATTGGAAAACATGCAAAGGAGGGCCATGAGGATGGTAAATCACCTTGAGGGGAAGCCATATGAGGAATGGCTGAGGTCACTTGGTCTGTTCAGCCTGAACAAAAGGAGACTGAGGGGAGACGTCATCACAATCTGCAACTTCCTTGTGAGAGAAAGAGGAGGGGCAGGCACTGATCTCTTCTCTCTGGTGACCAGGGACAGGACCTGAGAGAATGGCCTGAAGTTGTGTCAGAGGCCGGTTAGGTTTGATACTAGAAAAAGGTTCTTCACCCAGACAGTGGTTGGGCACTGCAACAGCTCCCCAGGGAAGTGATCACAGCACCAGCCTGACAGAGTCCATGAAGTGTTTGAACAACGCACTCAGCACATGATGTGGCTCTTGGAGTCTTGTACACAGAGTCAGGAGTTGGACTTGATTATCCTTGAGGGTCCCTTCCAACTCAGCTTATTTTATGATTCTATGATTCTGTTACGAATGTCTCTCATGTCTTTGTCAGTCTCTTTAATCAGCTCGTGTTGCTGGACGTACCCTGTGTGCACATAGCTGAGTCTCCGAGTGCCATTAAGTGATAAACTGCTCCATGCAAGCTTGTGCTGTGTTCACATAAGTCCCTCTGAAAACAGGAGATTTCTGCCTGCTTGTTCATGGTCAATCGTAGGACTTGTAACAGCCCTGATCTTTCCAGATCTTAATTTCTATTCTGAGGAATAAAAATAATAAAGGTATTTCTTGCCTTTTTAACTGACACCAGAACATTTCAGGTAAGATAATGTTTTGGAGAGTGTGCAGGGTCATATATTCCATCACTGCTTGAGACGTCTCCAAGCATCTGGGTTCTACCAGCATGGAAGTCAATAACAATTAAATAATTCAGTAAGACAAAATAGCGAGTTCAGAATGGTAGGAAATGTTTTCAAGTGAAAAAAAATTGTGATTTTTGTGGCTTATTACACTGCAAAAGAGTTCTGCATTTGCTACTTTCTAATTGACATGCAATTGTTTACTGAGTGTGAACTGAAATTAATTGTTTAAGTCCTACTTAAAAAAAGCACACTGGAACATGTCTTGCAAGGGCTTTTGCCTACCATTGATCTGTGCAAGTATTTAGAAACCTGACCACAATTTTGGAGCATCTGATAACCTCTGACCAAGCCTCCTAACTGTATTCTTTTCCCCTGTCCTTTAGAACAAACATGGAAACATAGAATTGAGTCATAGAATCATAAAGGTTGGAAAAGATCTCTAAGAACATTGAGGCCAGCCATTAACCCTGCAGCACCACGTTCACCACTAAACCATGTCCCCAGGTGTCACATCTACATGCCTTTTGAACACTTCCAGGGTGATATGCCCATCAACAAATTCCAGGTTAAATAACCATACAATTAAATTTGACTTTTTTTCCATAATCTTGCCATCTCCATGGAGCTAGTGCAGCTGACAGCATGATTAGTAGGTTATGCACAGTTTTGATTAGCACCAAGTATATTGTAATAGACAAGTCAGAAGCAATCTGGAAATGTTTGTTGATAAAGATAATTGGGAATATAAATTCAAGCATGACTAGACAGAACATGTGATTATCAAAAGTATGCTTCATGTACTCAATTTTAAATTATTCCATACACTCTTGTAAAACTAATCACAAACAAACATTGCCCAGACTGAAGCTGCTTAAATGATCTGTGACTCCAGAGCATTTACAATACAGTTCACCTTCTAGCTGAGGAAATGTCTTCGAAAATGCCAAGTGAAGCTGAAAGTTTAAAAGGTTTGATATACTGGTAGTATTAACTTCCAGTGTTTTCCCACTATTGTCATGTCTTTTTAAGTGTTCAGTGATACCATCCCTCCTTCATCCTTTTTAGTCTTCCAAGTGCATTTTCATTTCTTGTAGGGAAGAGCAGTTAAAATTCCTTCTTTTTCTGCGGTGTTGGTTTTGGTTCACCAAGCTTGGCAGCGTTTGCAGTGCGCTGCTTCTGAGGGCGCTGTTAGTCCTGACAGTCTTATCTTGGCTGGGATGTTGCAGGGTAGGAGGCTGATTCCCCCACTCAGCCTTGAATTTCACAAAATGCAGGATCCTTCTTCTGCAATCTTTCACATCCGTTATCTGTCAATAGACATAACTAAACAGCTTCCTTCCGGAGGCATGGACACCAGTAAGCTCCACTTTCAAGATTACTTCCAGGTCAATGCCTTACTCTCATAGATACAGCCAGCATTCTTTTCACAAATGGACTAATTGTTTTACAGAGTGACTGGACAGAAATGGCAAACAACAAATACATTGCAAAGCCAGTCACAAAATGCTGAGCCAATCAGTTTGAAAAAGTGAAAGAAAACTGAGTCCTGATTGGAAATTCTCCCCAGTTTGAGCAAGGGGTTAATCTAGATTACCAACTGATTTTAATTACTATTCATTTTATGTTCCTCTGCTTTGGCAACTAGATAACTTCAGTTCCCAAAGGCGTGCCCAGCAGCCCTGCTTTCATGTGGCTGTACAACAGTCTCTGGTCACCTCAGAGACAGTCACACATATATATAACAGGTTTATATAAGAGGTGTATATATAACATGTATATAACATATATATATAATCAAGTAGTTAAGACTTCCAGTAAAGATACTGGATTAGGTTTAGGGAGTTGGTATGTGTCACTTTTGGGGACTCCTTTAGACACTCTATCTGAACTTTTGATTGACTGATTTTTTACAGTATTTCATGGCTTAAGCAATTTATTCCCTTTTACTTGTTTTAATCTTTTGAACCGCACAATCCTTTTCAAAGTTGTCTGATTTTCTTGTACTCTTTAATTTGCGTGCAAGATAAAAAATATAATTGGGCAGATTTCCCCTCCCTGAATTAAAACAACTCACAAAACTGCTTTTGGAGCAATACATCAATTGTTGCTACCAAGCTCAGAACACAAGGAAAGATCTATATAAATTTTGTGACTTCCTTGTTTTCTTCTGGTTTGCTTTTTTTGTTTATTTTAATTTATTCAGAATTGCTAAATGTCAGGTTGAAGGAACTAAATTTATGTGGGCGAAAAAAAAAGAAGGGAAAAGACTTACAGTTAGGATGAAGTTTTCATCATTATGTTACAGGTTGGTTAATCCTCCCTTCAATAACACTACTTCCAGCTCATCTTTCAGACCTGCTCCTGTGTGTCGACTCCGGCTTGATGCTTCTCTCACTTACATGACTACAAAGCAGCACAAATATCTGTAAAGTCAATGAAAATTTGAAAATCTCAAAGTGAGAATAAAAGTAAAATCATTCCCTTGTTCTTAGTAGTGTATTAGTTTAAACATCCTGGAGAAAAGCCAGGAGACATTTCACACTCTAACAAGCCTGTTATTAATACAGATCCTGAGGCTGTTGATACCTCAGTAAAATATTTTCAGCTGTTTAGAGCACCAGCATCATTTCATTTGAGAAGAAAAAATGTCCTAGTCTCAGTAAATATATTGGTTTATTGTGACCTCTGTTTTCATATATTTATAGGAAATGCATAATGGAAAACCATCCTAGAGGTAAAATAGAAAACTAAGAAATGAGCTTTTTAAAATCACCAATCAAAATGAAAAACAGCTTCAGTGAAGGAGGATGAAAGCAGGTATTTATTACACCACATTTTTGTCTGACTTATGAAGTGACAGTGCAGACCTAGAATATTTTTTCAATGTCTTTTCCAGTCAGAGCTCAAGTTTTCTGGGGACATAGATCTTCCTTTCCCTCTCATAAAATACCATAGATAGTGGACTTAAATGTCCATCTTTGTAATTGCAACCGGACAGGAATTTTTTTACGATCACTTGGCTGGTGGGTGACCATTTTCAGCAGTTTAGCAAGCAGAACTCTGGTGAGATGGGGAGGATGGGCAAAAACGCAGGCTGTCACCAAGAGACCTTTCTCCTCATCTCTTTGTGGCACTAAGTGGCAAAGGAGCCCATGTGTAAGTGCCAGGGAGCCTCTGGGACAAATCGAGAGTGTGTGCCCTGAGCCAGAGAGGGGCAACTGGCTGGAAGCCAGAGCAGAGGCAGCAGGGACACAAACAGCATAAGGGAAGCACAGGTGCATAAATTAATGTGCTTTAGTGAGGATTTAATTACCACGGATCTTTGCTCTGAATAGAGGCCTCAAAATGGATAGAAGGTCATTTTAACGAGTGAAATGGTTAAAGAATTAAATGAAACTATTAATCAAAATATTTTTGACTTTTAGTGGGAGTAGCTACCTAGAGATTTTGAAAAATAGGGACACTGGTCATTTTGAAAAAGGTTCACTTGGTGATCATTTGCATCTGACTTAAATTTTGTCCATAGATAAATAGCCACGGGGTTTCCTCTGTGGCTGATGTCAGTAAAGATGAAAAGAGATATCTGGAGATGTCAACTGAGGCATCCACATACAAGCAATTGCAGCACCTTCCAGCACCTAAGAGGGGGTTACAAGAGGGCTGGAGAGGGACATTTTATAAGGTAGTGCAGTGATAGGACAAGGGGTAATGGCTTCAAACTGAAAGAGATTAGGTTTAGATTAGATATTAGGAAGAAATACTTTACAGGGAGAGTGGTGATGCAAAGAAACAGGTTGCCCAGAGAAATTGTGGACGCCCAGTCCCTGGACTTTTCCAAAGTCAAGTTGTATGGGTCTTTGAGCAACCTGGTCAAGTGGAAGGTGTCCCTGCCCATGGCAGGGGGGTTGGAACTAGATGATCTTGAAGGTCTCTTCTTACCTAAACCATTGTATGATTTTATGAATGCTTAGTCAGTGCAGCTGTCAACAGTAAGGCAATGGTGTGGCTCCCATTTTGCTTTTTCTATAATTTTATGCTGCTGACTTTTAATATTTACTCTTTATTCATGCTCTCTTTTTTGGCATTTTTCAACATGGGACTGCCACACATGGTTAGGGCCCCATCCACATTTTGGGTGACACAGTTACGACGGGGAGTCAGTAACCAGTTTGTTTTATATAACGTAACATTGTGTTTTAAAGCCTTTCACATTTCCTAGTATTGTAGTTATTCACAGCCAAGTTTCAGCAGGCTCTTTGTTGGAGTCCATTAAGTCAAACATGATTTAAATAACTTCCTTAGCTCTTTCCATGGCTTTGATTGCTTTTGTCACCATAATAATATTCAAAATGTGAGCAGTAATGGCAAAAGAAAAATCCTGGAAAGAGATGCTTAGTGGAAAGGGAAAATGAGCGTAAAGGGTACTGCCTACATCAGTGATGCTATGTATTAGTAACCACAGGAAATACAGAAAGTACAAATATGGCATACATAACTAAGCTGAAACCTGACATGAGAGCTGTCTCACTTCAGATATAGCAGTTCTGTGTCCTGGATCTGAGCCTACCATGTGACTAACTTCACTTATTCAGGGCATGTCAAACAAGATTCATATTTCTAAAAGCAGAATGTGATCGTCTACATCACTGGATGCAGAGGTATATATTATTAGGTACAGAGATATTAGGTACTGATATAAGGCGCTTTGAGTCAACCAGAGGTTCTTCACAGAATTCTTTGTGTTCTTCTCTTTCTCTGCAGGCGTAGGGCTGAAAACAATTTTCTCTGGATCATTTAATTCTCCTGTCAGGATATGCTTGCAGGTCTGCTAATTCATAGACCAGTAAGTTTGATTTATGCTGCATGACATTACTAGTGCAAAGATGGAAGAATAAAGTGAAGAGGTTCTTTATATCATATTTGGATTAAAATTCTTGTGGCAGAGTCAACACTGTTCCTATGCAGTTTGGTGAGTTCCTCTCTTGCATTGGTGAGTTTAGGTGATGTTCACACAGCACATAAAGTTGCCTGAAAAGTGGATCACAAATAGAATTATCATAATAAAGTATTTTATTTCTTTTGCATAAGGTTCGTGTAGAATTAACAACCATAACAAAATAACACAGCCTTTTGTTTTCTAGGTATAATGAGATCACTCTTACCGCTAAAATTTGGGTCAGTGAATATTGCATTGTTCATACAATAAAAAATACCAAAAGTTCTTAGTAAACAACCACTCTGACATCCCACTCTATACAGACCACAGAATCCCAAGCAAAAATTTCTGTCTCAAGCATCTAGTTTCTCATTGAGTTCCAACGCATTTTCTGGAAAAGATCTGCATATTTTAGCCACCTTCTTCTAGTGACATATTAACTGTCTAGTGCTCAAAAGTACTTAGTAAGTAATATTACTGAAGAATTTTTACTTCTTTTCAAAAAAGAAAGGTTTAGAGTGAGTTTTAGAAGACTGAGGCTGACTTAGCTTCTGAATAATCTGCAGACAGCTAGCAGAACCAGAAAGACAACATTTCTAAAGTGAATTAGGCACTAAATATTAACTGATCATTGTAGCTCCCAATTTACTGTGGGAATATGGAAATTCTTTGCCCAGAGTGCAGAAACAGTGAGAACTAGTCTTGCTTGTGGCACCTTGAAGGTCAATGAGACACATGCCCTAAAAGACATAATTTCTTCTGAAAAAAAGAGAATTTTTAAATAGCTCTAGTGAATAATGGATTTTCGATGCAGAGGGGTGAGGCACCAGATTCACATCAAGATTTGAGGTTCATCTGCTTGCATTTCAGATATAAACTTAATGAAAATCCTTCTCAAAGACTTTGTAACAGTAAATAGAACTTAAAATTTGACTAAAATACCACTGATAAAAAAATAAACTACTGCTATTACACTGAAGAAGATAGAGGATTAAGCTGCAGGCAGTGGAAATCCACATCACTCATGGCTCCTAGTGTACATCTGAGAAAGGACGTGCCCCTCTGCTGAAGCTAGGAGAAGTTTTACTTAAATCCAGTTGAAAGAATTGGGGGGTTTAATCCAAGAAGTGCAGAAAACACAGGAGGGTAAACAAAGCCGATGAGAGACATGAAATACCAAATGTGCCAAACTGAAAAGTGAATAATCATAAAGCGATATGAGCAGAAGCATTGTTAAAGTTTCTAATGCTAAAGGAATAAATCAGAGAACAGAAGTAATTAAAATGATGCTGATTGATCTTTCCTGAAAAATTAGGGAAAATAAATACAGTTGTTGTAAAAATGCTAAATATTTTGACTATTTTAAACATTTTGGAACTTTGAATATAATTGTCAAAGGTTAAGAGTTTGAAGAATTAATCCTTATGGTTTAAAATAGATATAATAATAATATTAATAGTAATAATAATATTTTTTAAAAATTGAACTGTTAATCTTAAGTGATGACCAACAGCTTCTTTCTATCTAATCAGAAGGAGAACATTTCTTTCAGAGAGAATTTAGCCATGAACTTCATTTAACAATGAATTTATTTAGCAATGAATCTCATTGAAAGGCATCTTATTTCAGCAAGTATCTCTTATCGTATCACTTCTCAATTCCTCTATCTTCAGTTTTGATGACTGATTTCTTCCAATGAATGAAAAAACCCCTGGAGAACCTACAGCCCTATATCCAAGCTATAGATATGGGAAGCAGGAGAACGTGTTTTTAATCTGTCTTTCTCCTACTGGTATCACACGTGATATTGACAACCAAAGCATACTTGACTATACTGAATATTTTGGATTTATGTTTATTCACAGCTCCCTATCACAGAAAGGCAGAGGTAAAAACTGTTCCTTATTGTTTCCGAGCTAGTTCCAGCTGGACATGAAGATTCTGGTCATATCTTCAAGCTGTCCGTCCAGTTGATGAAACTGTTTAGTTCACCAGCAATATTATAGAACTGACACACACCAGTGCTACATTTGAGGTATCACTGCAAATCTTGCTTCAACTCTTTCCTCCTTCCTAATCTTATGTTTCATATTCTGATCAGCAGTCAAACAGAAAACCCCATAAACTGAAATCCCAATTCTCTTTTAATAGTCTTATGCATACGGAGAGTTGTTGGAGTCAGAGAGGGTTATGGAAGAAATGATCATTAAAATCAAAAAATAAAAGTGTTTATAATTAAAACACTTCCATTTCCACTAGTTCCTTGTCATTGCAGGAAAATCAGAAAGGAAAATTTCAGTGTTTTCCCACCCTTTGATAGCACTCTAGGGATATGTTCTAAGGCTTATTAGGGCTATGAGAAACACATCCCAATTTTATTTCCATTTTTCTAGAAATGAACTAGAAAAAATATATAAGAATGTCACTTTATTTTGTATGTGCTTCTCTCTTTTATGCCAATTTAATTCTTCTTTATTCCCCATCGCGGATGATCTTGAATCAAAGTACACCTGATCTGTTGCTCTTTGATCTTGTTGCTCTGCTACACAGTTATTATGTAAGCCTGATATAAGCCATGTTATAGATGGGGAGAAGAAAAAGAAGTTGCAGGTTGTCCTAGAGAATAATGAATATAATAAACAAAGCTTGCTGAAAAATTCTAATGACTAAATATCTAGAATGAAAAACAGGGATCCCATCCCACTTTATGGTTAAACAGGTTCCTGATAATTTTTTGATAACTACTATATATTTTGTTCAGACATCACAGTTTAACAAAATTTAAACCCACAGCACTTTCATCTGGCATCAGATGTTCATTGCTTCTGAAAAATCTCATTCATTCTGCTTATGCAAAAGCCTGTCTCATAAAATATGCATGTCCTTTCAATGTTAACTTGATGTGTACAGTCTCCAAGGAAGGCTTCACATCAGTTCTGAGTGTTCCTGTGTGCTGTACAGGTTGCTTTCCAAGTAAGGATGGTCATCTGAGAAGGGAATAAGTGACTACAAGACTTTCACAGTGAAACACAGCACTAAACTGAACAGCAGGAGAAAATATAGCTAAGCCAAATGCTTCAGCAGAAGGAACTCCAATTATACTCTCTAGAGGTGATTTTAGAGGTGAGCCATACCATAAATTACAAATAAAATTCAGAGTTTACACAGAACAGCCACCTATGGAAAAAAATAAAAATCCTCCCATTGCTACCATAAATAACAAGCTCGCTTGGGGAACAAGACCCTTTGGGAACATGAGCTCCAGACACGGTAGTGCAGCAATCCTTCATTACATCAGCTGAGGACTTGATTCCTGAGTTCTCAAGGTGTTTTAGATATTGAGGAATCACTTAATTCCACCAGAATGGCTCAGCCTTTTCTGTGGGCAGAATGTCACAGCTGAGATGCACAGCTGGCAGATGCACAAAATGGAATTCTCCCACAGTCATGTTGTGGGTGACCAGTGTGCCTCAACAATTTCTTTTGCCAAGCCCTGAGTTTTCCCTGACAGCGGGTTTTACAGAAGTGTCAGTTCACTGAGCCTTAACTGCTGCATTTCTACTGTGTCCTCCCAGACAGATAGTATCATAGTACATCACACATTCCTCAAATGTTGTGGACATGAGAGTCCTCCGATGCTAGAAGACGTTTCACAAATATTGCCACATAGGCATATCGTAGACTCCGGACTTGATCTGCTTGTAAGAGAGGAGACAGTTTCGTGTATCAAGTTTTTAAAAGCCCTTTGCTTCCTCTCTGGTAAGTCAAGCAGCCCTCTGACCCTTCCCTTTAGGGGGAGAAGCAGTGTTACCAACTCTCCAAGCTTTTCAGCAATAGAGTTACTCTGTGTGTTTCTTGTGTCGATGACAGGTGTAGGAGGAATTCTTCTTATCAAGTAGCAATTTACTTCTAATTATAAAACATCTTTTTGGATAATTTGGTGAGCTTTCAGTTTGTCTATGTTTGCAAACTAATTTCCTTCAGATTTCCAGCACTGTTTATTACACAGGCAATAAATCATAAAAACTGTTAATTTAATGGAGCTTTGAAGGAATGAATAATTGCAAGGGTGACATGTTCTGCAGAGATAGATAAATCCTAATATAAATTCTAACTCTGCATTTACACAGAGTCTGTCCCAAATTCTATGGTAAATCTTCATTGCATGATTACCCATTTTCACAGAATCACAGAATGCACTGAGTTGGAAAGGACCCATCAGTATCATTGAGTCCAACTCAACATCCTGATGCAAAAACCTGATCTTGCCTATAATTATACCAGTGAAATTTAAACCAAGATAAAATCCGAACAGAATAATTCATTATTCTGCAGTCTCCTAATATCCTGCTCTTTCAAGGTTTGTATTTGCCCATCCCACTATTCACACAACTGTTTTGCAACTTTAGCACCAGGCTGGTTTTAAACACCCTTTCCCTACCTGCATTTTATTCCATTTAAGCTTCTCCATCTCACACTTTCCAGCTTACATCACCTAAACAATATTGGATGCCCACCCATAACAGTTATCCCAAAGAATTTAATCAGATTACAGAAAAGAAATATGAATCTGGGAACCACATCAGAAGGAGGACCAGTATGGAGGTATCAGACAGCACTCTGAAAACCAGATCTGCTGGGTGGCTGGCTAGAGTCAGGCACATATGAAAAGTTTTAAGGTGGACTTAACTGCAGCATCAGCCAGACATACATTCTGTTTTGTACAGTAAAAGAGATTTTCTTATTATCTATTCTCCTAATTATTCCAGTTCATTGAGCAAACTCCACATGTAAAGATCTCCTAGAGATTAATAAGAGTATATTAGCTAGCTCTGGCCTGGGGGTACCATAGCTACATTAGCATCAATTTCCACCAGGGTTCATTATTTCTTTACAGTTCTATTTATTCTGGGCACACCACAGCTCTGCTTTTACTCCTGCTTTTAGCTCCGTGACTAACTTGGCTGTCTTTCAGCATTACTGGACTGCAAAGAGCAAACAGACCCTATGTTCTTTCCACAATTCTCCTGCCTTATTAATAAGACGTGCGAACGGAGAAACACACCTTTTCCTTCCCTCACAACTCCTCCTTCACTGCAGTAAAATGACTCTGTGGGTTTCTCTTAATGTGTCTCCACCTTCTCCATATCCCTTCATCTGCTGAACTCCACATGGTCTGGGCTGTGCTCACTTTTTGCACAAAGCAGACCATCATGGCTTGAGAAATGTCACAGATCATTCCCAGGCACAGAATAAGGAAGCTGTAATGAGGCAGTATGGAATGAATAGGTGGAGACGCTTCAGGAGGACAGACATCAAAGAATAATTTAACTGCTCCAAATCATCTACATTTGTAGCCAATTTCTGTGCACTGAACGTGCTGGCCCCCTTAGGAAACTGGTGTCATTAGACTAAAATTTAGCCTTTGTCAATACCCCCTCAGTAAGGCAATGCATCTCCTTTTGTCTTGACTGCTTGTGTTTTACATGAATACCTTTCCTCACAGAATTCTGTTCTAATTCTTGCATGGTCAACCCTGAAACGAGACTAGTGTTGACAGATGTCAAATCTTCTTGGCGTATCATTCAGAACCCTTGGACATGCTGGGGTGGAAGCCAGCTCTAACTAAATAAAAGATTAGCTGTTGGCAATTGTCCCTATAATTTGAAATCTCTTGCTAAATTGCAGTCTGTTGTGCTTTTCTTTGTTTTGCTAAGTCTTTCAGCCTAGCTGCTACAGTTCTCAGACTCTGAGGCTGAGAGAATTGCTTTTGTTCTGTTGTGTGAAAGTTAATCTTGAAATAAAAAAAACCTAACAAAAGACAAAAACCTGGAGTTTACTTTTTTTTTTCTGGAGCATGGAGAAAACATCTCATAAATGTTTTAACTTATGTCTTCACATGTAAGTAAAATCAGCTGTAGGAAATTTCTCCCCACATGATTGTGAGCATGCAAGACACCAGTTGTGTAAACTCCAAGTCTTAATTAGGTAATTGGCAAAAAGGAGTAGTTACAGAACTCCCCAGCAAATACTTCTTCACTGGAAAGTCCAGAATAACCCAGTTTAAATTCCATTTACTTTATTTCAGAGGTCATTTTCTGAGCTGTTGGCCCTTTACAGTTCTGTTCAGTTCAGAGGAAAAACGAAGGCAAATACACAAAACGGAATAGCACTGCAGATTTCAGGGTGATGGCCACACAATCTCTAGCAATTGTTGCCAGGGCCGGGCTCATCTTCAGTCAAATCACAGTGCCAGACAGTATGTGCATCTCTCAGTCTCTCTGCTTCCCTGACTGCAGCTTAAATGCATGACCTTACACCACCTTTTCCAATAGCTAAGAAAACACTTTTCATCTTGCAGCAGGCTCGTATAATGATGTATGCAGGTCTGTGACTGCAGTGGTAGCTTGCTGCACCCACGCAGTCACTCCATGGTCCCTTGTCTGTATCAAATGGCTTATCTGCACAGTAAATATTTTCTGGAGCAGAGGTTTCTCATTGAATTTCTGCATGAACACATTTGTAAAGATTGTCTATATATTTAATCAAATTTAAAATTAAATTAGGTTACAGTAATATGGATTATATTATATGAATTATTCTAGATCAACCTAATTTTTAAAAAGGTACTTCTAGCTTAAAAACATTGAAACATGGTTTTAGAAATCATTCTTCTTCACACACTGCTCAGAGCATGACTGTCATCACTGTTCTACTGCTGTTCTATAAAATAAAGGCACATGTTATGTTAGTGAGAAAACTCATACTTTTTAAAAAAACAACTAATTTTTCTCATTAACATAGCATACTGGGGAAAAAAACCTATTCTCCTTATACTAACCTTCTTACAAGAGTTTTTCTATATAGAAAATATTGAACAGAGAAATCATGCCTTGTTCAGCCAATAGGGCTCATAATATAATAAGGAGTTTGCTTGGGAGTCTAGTTTAAAAATTAAAGGTATGATGTTCTCATGGAACTCTTTCTGCAGAGGAAACATGAAGCTACTTTACCTCCCACATATCATGTATATATAAATTTATGTCCTTCTTTTAAGCAACATAAGAGTTTTTGAAGTACAGTCAGTGCAGCAACATGTACAAGGATGTTTAAACACATTCCCTGACTTGCAGGTGTGGACTGCAGGCTAGTAGCTTTTCCTATGACAGACTGTTTACAGCTGTTCCTTGTGGTGCTAATAGTTGAGGCTAGATTCCCTGCAGAAACCATGATAAATGACAAAAAAAAAAAAAAAATTGCGACAGTAGGACCATCAATTTGATGTTTGGGTAAGAGGGAGAGTTGAGTGGTGCCATATTCTGGCATATTTTCCAACAGGAAATGTTGGGCACAGGAAAATGATTTAACCATTTCTGAAGACCAAAGGTTGCTCAAACAGACAAGGGAGGAGTAGAAAACATGTGGAGACTCAGACTGTTCTTTCTTCACACCATTCCTCATAATCTGTCCTGTGCCTTCAGTGAAATTTAGTAGAATCCTTCTTCTCTGGGAGATGTTTGTGAGTTGTAACAATGAAGTCCTTGGGACTTTGGCATTGTAATTTGCTGCTGTGACAGTAACAGGGATATTATAAAATAAGCTCCTACAAGGTCTCCATGCCTCTAGAGAAGAGGCAGTGAAAGAAAGGGGACAAGAAATGATGTATGAAACTTAGGAGAAAATACGATTTTTCTTTCAAACCTTCAGCAAAATAGGGTTTGATGCTGTTCCAGCTAAAATCTGTGGGAGTTTTGTCACTGATATCAACAGGAGCAGAATCAAGCACAGTTTGTTATGGAGATTAGTATGCAAAAACAAGAGATGTGAGCAGCAAAAAACCTCTACAATCCCTTATGAAAAATCCTTTCCTGTCTCTTGAAAGTTGTTGCCACTTTCCTACATGAAAAAGAGAAGAGCTAAACATCAGAAAGATGATATTGTTTGTAATCTCTAAAGGATATTCTGCTTTCACTAAGACAGATTTGACTGCTCTCCTCACTTGAGGAAGTGGGATGGTCCCCAAAAGGCTTTGCTTGCAATTATGCTCACAGCTAAGACAAAAGTGAAACAGCTGAGTGCCAAGGCAGATTAACTATTTCAAATGGCTGGAGACCAGATCCTCAGGCTCTGATTCACATGAGTAAGTTTGGGAAAGGACTTTTTCCGTGCTTATGGTTGAAGGATTAGGCTGTAAAAGAAGGAAACTAATCCCAAGGGTCAGCAAATATTTCCCAGTGTTTTTAAGTTAATAATTAAAAAGAAAATTGAAGCCTGCTAACTGAATGGCACAGCCAGCTTCAAGGCAGTCAGAGTCAGCGGATGTTAGAGCACTTAGGATATTTATCCTTTACAGCAAGGGATTATTAACCTGGAAATAGAGGAGCTCTTCTGAAACAATTCGTGAAAAATGGCCTGTATTATTACACTCATGCTGCAGAAAGGGAAAGGAAGGCACAGAAATATAAACAAGGTTTTCATTAAACCATAGGGGACCAATTTTTTACAGCACCATGGATACCAGAGCATGCCTCTGAACTCCCAGCCCATCATGTATGAGCAGGAATTGGATGCAGAACACTCTACTCATTAGACATACTTTTGGCATATCCAGTGCATTGAAATAAAATTCCCAGAACTAGAGGAAACAAAAGTTGACAAAGTATTTCATTTCAGGAAGAGGGGATGCTTGTATTTGTGTAGATATGTGCTTCCAAAGGAGTCATCATTATTGTACAGATGAGTACAGCATCTTCTTCCTCACAAACAAAGCCATCAGAACCCTCAGGTTCGATGTGCACCCCTCAGAGTGAGGGTCTTGCACTGGTGCCAGTGGAAAGGTTGGTTCTGCAATGAACACAAAACACCAACATTAAGAAAATCGTTGTTCATCTCCAAGAGCAGATTTTTGCCATCAGTGTTTTAATCAAGTTACAAGCGAAGATCTATGCCTTACGGCTTTGGCTGTTTCCCAGGTCTGTGGCAGATATTCTATACAGATTTACAGGGCACTTTGCCACTGTTCTGTCCAGTTCTCACATTTTATATTTATATACATCATCTTGTGTATATACAGTAAAGCTTCTGCTGTATATGACACTTCTTGCATTCTCAGAAAATAATAAACTGCAATTTCAAAACAAGAGACAGAGACAAAAAGAGGAAGATAAATATTTGCAGGGAAAATAGACCCAACCTTAAAAAGAGAGAAAGAATAATTATAACTATTAAAGTTTGGAAACCAGTAAAAACATTCTCTACATTCCTCAATTCTATACAATAATGAAATAAATCTAAGATCAGAAAGCTCTGTATAAGATGTGAGAACAAGTACCTAATGTGGAGTAATTCTTGTTACCATTAGGCTTAAAATGGCTATATTTCCAGCCTTGAAGAAACATGGTACATTCATTTTAAAACTCTTGCTGACCTAATTAATGGACCACTTTTTTCTTATCACAGAAGTTATACAGCCCTTCTGAGCTGTTTGTAAAGTGAAGAAAATGGTCTCAGTTAGGTCCATTATCTAGTTTTCTGGGTTGAACATTGCTGTCTATTGTTCCTCCAACCTCAGAGCTCTCATCTGTAGGGTCTCTCAGTGCTCTGCAGTTCCTTCATACCGGAAACAAACAAAATTTTTTTCAGTAATGCTATTAGTTATTAACAGTAAGCCACTGGTGATGATAACAATGATTAATATTATTATTTCTAGTCGTTATTTTTAAAAACTGCAACCTGAAATTCCTAGTTTATCTCCACATATGAAACAGCAAACACCGATATATTATATTTAGAATGCTCCACATCACAAAAGCCTATAAAAAAATCTAATGAGTCTAGGGTATGACAGTAATCTCCTTCTGTGTACCTTTATTTCCATAGTATTGACATTTTAATAGGAATGTAAGTTCTGTGGTCAACTGAGATTTTAGAAGCTAGCATACAGGTGCAGGCCTAAATTTCCACTGTTTTACATTGTAAGTTTTTCTCACCATATTCACCTAGAGAAAAACATCTATTTTTTTTTTTAATTTCCAATTTTAATGTTATTTTATCAGTTAATCTCCTGAGTTTCTTCCATACTAGAAATCCATAATTTCTACTGTCTTTCCAAGATGATAATTGGGAGTGAAGGGTAAGCTTTTCCTTTGGGTTTGAATTCAGCACAAATAAGAAAACTCCCCCTTCCAAAAAATAAAAAAACCCAAGCAAACCCAGAGAAAAGCAAAAAGCAGGATGACTCACCTTACTGAGGATAAATGTTCTCCTACTAGAAAACTGTGTGGGTGGATCAGATCTGCTGTAGTGGGTCTATGGCGCGTCGAATAAAAAAACCGAACGAAAACTCCCCACTTTTGGCTCCTGATTCACAATGTTACAAGAAAAGATACAATAGTAGTCATGTAGCACAATGAAAGAAAACAAAGTCAAGACTATTGCAAATTTTGGAAAAAACCCTGATTAGTAAAGTGGCCCATGACTGGTGTTCTTCACAGAGCAGCAACCATAAATTTCCAACTGACCTCTCCTGAGGCCTGGCACTGACAATACAGAGAATAAAGCCTACGCAAGCACAAACTGTTCACAAAGAAACTTTGTAGGAGGAAAATATAAGACTGACAATAAAATATAAAACATCAGTTAAACTGAAGTTTAACTAATGTTGCTCTGAATGAGCTCTAAGTAATTTCTCACTCAGCATCTCAGCTACCAATGTTTCAAGGAGACTTCTGAAATTTCTAGATTTCTAAAGCATTTTTTTGGCATATCAGACATTCTCTCCACTTCTGATCTTTCAAGGAAAGGGGTCTTCTAAAGAAGTTGGGGAAGGAATCAGCTGTATAAGAAACCATGAAAACAAGGTGAAGAGTTTTTTAATGCTGTTCCAGTGCTTGAAATGGAAATGGTAATTCCAAAGTTTTTCCTTTTCAGCTGTATTGTTTACACTTTCTGTTACAAACTGCTGGTCATGAATGAGTTGGGATTTCATTGTTCCATGGAAATAATGAACAGTGGAAAGGTTCTACACCTTAAAATAACTCTTTTTTTCATTGAAGACCATCAGCTCCAATAAGAATCAAATAATCTGTCTGATTGTCAAATTTTGCCACCTTCCATGCTGCCTCTCCTTATCAGAAGCCTTTCTCACCCCATAAAAACCTCTGTAAATCTAGCCAACAACAACTGTTAAGTATTTTATGGGCTTTCAATAATAAAAACTATTCTGCATCTGCATTAAATTTTTTTGTAAGGGCTCATGATCAATCAAACTCAGGTAGCTGTGAGCTCAGAAACTGCCATCAATGGTAGAACACCATATATATTTACTGGGCTTCATAATAGACCTCTAAAGAGATTAAATAATGCATTAAGTTGTTCAAATATTCATACCTGTTCCCCTACAAGCAAGATTTAATATGTTTAATTTGAAGGAGTAGTCAAATTTATAAACTCCATCCCAACCTCAAGCAACAGGCCATTACCATGTCCTCCTAAGGTAATGTTAGCAGCTCCACGCTATCGTTCTGCAAGACGTATTAGCCAGATGTAAGTTAATTATTGGCTCAAAGAAAATTTATTATATGCTATAAAGCTTCAGATGAAGTGTTGCTTGGAGAGGTGAAAAACACAAGAAAGAAAAAAGTAAGAGGAGATAGAATAAGTAAATGTTAAGCCTTGGGGATTGAATTTACATTTATGAGATTCTCTATGATTTACTGCTCCAGCTTGTTTTCCTAGAAATGCCTTGGGTTTTTTTCAGCTAAAATACACTATAATGCTTATAACATTAATTTGTTCAAGGTGTCTCTTACTCTGTGAGTATTCAAGCACAAAAGCGAGTGCCCCACAGCAAAACTCAGGTCATAGTCATGGCTTAGATACATCCCGAGGCAGCTAGAAAACCCATATGCGTACAATCCCCATTCATCAAAATCTGCCCTAAGTCACCATCATAACCGGAATTGCCTGGTTTTCTCACTCAGTACCTGGATTTCTAGTCAGGATTGCAACATGCCCTTGAAAGAAGGAGGAAGCTGGCCCTGGTGCTTTCAGCCTTGGACACTCAGTATTAGATTAACCACATGGTCCCCTGTGTGGTGGCTCAGGGGCAGAAAGTTCTGGATGACACTGATTAATTGTTCCTGGTTTTTTGCCATCTCTGATGTCAGTAAATGTGTGTTAACAAGACTGCTTATAAATCAGAATTAAAGGTAACAAATCAGTAGCTGACCTGAGACTAAGATCTCCTGCCTGCTAACACAACAGTCCTTCCCATCTTTCACAATTTCAGTATTCTCTGGCAATCAGTAACTGTTGGTGAATGTTGACTCCTGTGGACCGTATTAGTATGATATGGGGGAACAATTCCACTATTCCTGTGCTATTTATAGCTTCAGAGGTCTTGTCTGTTTGGCTCAGTGCCAACTCATGACATAAGACGCAGCAATTTTTAATGTAATTTCTTGTCATCCATATGCTCTCTGTTCAGAACAAGAAGAAATTGAATGTATTAAGCAGTGATACATGTACAAAAGATGAATAAATAAAATTTAAAAGAGGTTTTGTCAGAAAAAGTTACATGCATGTTTTTAGTTGACAGGAAAACATTGATTTAGAGAATTACTGCAAAACATTATATAAACAAATATCAAAGAAACTAGAATTTTTCACATTTTCATATTATTTTAAATTTTAAAGGGAGTGATTCTAACTGAAGAGGGTAGAAACTCCAAATGGAAACTAAATATGAGAATCAATCAGCAAAGATAAGTATTATTTTCCGTAACATTCCCATCAACCTTACTGAGTTACATTTTTGGCACAACTTGTTTTTGACCAGTTCTCATAATACATAAGAAAACTGGGTTTAGAATTTGAAAAAATATTTGTATAAACAGAAAAAAAAGTATTTTATTCAAGTGAATGGAGGGGGACAAGCTAGTTTCAGAAACCAGCATATGAACACCAGAGAAATTAAATGGAAAGCACTTACTCAGAAAAAGGGTGACAGATAGTGTTAGAAGTTGGATAGCTCTCTTCTGAAACAGCTGTTTTTAAAAGACCATAAAGTGTCAAAGGACTACTGATATCCTAAAAGACTTTTTTTTCCATGAGTAATTCTTATAAACTGGGCACCGATGCTGCTAGAGCAAAATCATAAGCAGAACAATTTTGAAAGCTGTATCATGAGAACTACATACATAAATCCTATTGTTTGCTAACAGGATTTGCCAACAGAAGTCCCCATACACTATGTTACAGATTGAGCTCTGAGAGGATTAAAACAGGTTGAATTTTTTTTTTTCAAACTTTTTTATTTTTATTGCTTTTCTTCCTTCTCAATATTCAAGATGACACCATCTTCACGGCTAGAGGGAGCTGGATTGTAACAAGGTCCTTGTCAGCTGCAGTTTGTAGTTTGCAAGAAGTCAGAGAGTTTTTCTGAAGCTCTGTTGATTCAATAAAGAAAAACAGAAAGATCCATGACTATCAATTTGCAATTTAAAAAGGAAAATCTAGAGCAAGGTGAAACCAGCGTGAGAAAAGGAGCTGATCTGGATTTCCACCTGAGTCCCTGGTGGTGCAAAGCTGTCCTCCCTCCTTTGGAGCACAGTGACAGAAGAAGGAAGGAAGGGATGTGAAAAGGCTTCCTTCCAACAAGTGCCCCAGTGCCAAGTGTGTGCACATGGGTAGGGATGGCTTCAGCCACACCTGATTGCAGAAATATGCCCGTTCACTACCTTGTAAAAAAAAAAAAAAATACAAAACACTGCGGAATTATTTAGCAATTCTGCAGTGATCTCCCTGGTTTTAAAGAAAATATAAGACATCCACTATTAGGCCTGAATGCCTTACAACATTTGAAAAATGTTTTATAAATCAAGAGTTGAAGGAGAAGGTAGAATTTGCCCATCTGCCAAAGGCCAGTGCAAAGACAACATACCATCTAGTTTCTCAAAATGAGTTTAAGGGACCCCTACAGCTCCATGCCAGCCTTTCCCAAAATGATGAGCTTCAAGAGCATTCAAATGGAAAATAAACATCTTAAAAATAGAGGGAAAGGAGAAGTTTCTTGACAGGGTGAAATATATAAAAACCCCAGCTCATATTACTGAAATAAATGTCTGCAGAAGTTAGAAGGAGATGCAGCATATTTTTGCAGTGTCACATTCAGGAAATTAAACGACATATTAGCTTGAAAGAGATGCTATATTCTAAGTAGAAAGAGCTCTATATATTTTAAAATGTAAGGCAACCTAAACATGTTAAACTCCTTTGAAATATAATTTAATATTTCTTCAGTAATTCCAGCGGAAATAAAAGATTTATTTTAAATTCTCTTTCTAAGTACCATCTATCTGTTTCCATGATAGTTGCTTAAAGAGGAAAGAGGCAGAAATAATGCTGGAATGCTTCTGAGCAGTTTTTATTCTTGAATGCTGCCCAGCCTTTGGGCTATTTGCCCTTGCTCTTGTCCTCATGTACTTATTTCCATGAAAGAAAAATGTCACTGCTCCAAACTAGAAACATCTTACATCAATTTAGGATCTCTATAAAGGAGTGTGTAACAAGGTGTCGGGTTGACAAAGGGTCCCCAGACAGCAAAAACCAATCAAGGCTATGAAATGCAGCAGAAGCAGATGAGCTCTTTTAATTGCATGGGGTTAAACGTTAATGGAACTATCTTCATTATTGTCTTTTCATGTATATCTACATATATAAATATGTATACATACATATATAAATATGTATACATATTTCAGGAAGCTTTTTATGTTAGACCCACCGCTTGAAAGGGGCTGTTCAGTGTGTTTGGCAGATTCTTCATCTGCACAGTGTCATTTATTTAATTAGTCATATTTTGAGGGATGGTTGTTGGTTCTAGTCTGGACTGTATTTTCAAAAATTATCATGAGCACATCTCTAAAGTTTTTATAAAAAATACCCCAAGCATATAAATAATAGATCTTTCACTTGATTCCAAACAGTAACACATTACCCAGCAGGGTCTTCTCTTTCTTTAGAACTTAGGAGAAAGCTGCTAGGAAACTAACTTTCCAAAAAGCTGTGAAAGTACAGATGCACAAGTGAACAGCACTCCGATGTGGGACTACACAAGGATGCACTTCTAGGCTCTGATACAGACTCACAAACCCTTACCATGCCATGGAACTATCACAGCATTTAACTGCATGAAATAGCAGAAGAGGGAAAACAGACAGTGAAAAAGAAATCAAGGACTTTCAGAGCCAAGTTGTAGCCACATGAATGTTTGCTAGCAATAGACAATATGGACTGTGAGAGCTAAAAACCTCTGAAGCAATTTCTAAAAGTGTCCAGATTTTAAAACTGGGCTGGAGACGTAATACTAGCCAAGTCAGAAGTTTTCAAGGTTCACACTTTACTTTGAAAACTAATGTAGACCTGTTACAAGAGTAAGAACCTGCAGGACAAAATTTAATGTTTAGAAGTATGCTTGTAAGATGACCTCCGTTTATCTCAAGTTTGCAACTCTGCATAGCTTAAGTAGTTGGGTGTCTGCATTCTCTTTTTTTTTCCTCTCTATACTATTTTGCAAGTAATACAAAAGAAAGGAAAATAAAAGATGAACTCTAAAATGCATAGGAAGTATCATAATATTAATTCCAGTTTAGAAGCTAATGGCTTTGCTGTTACAAACTGCACTGACCAATTATGCCTCATACCTGACAAGACTATGCAGAGCCACAACAATACAAAAAATTATTATAGAGCTATCCATGAACCTTGTTAGACGTAATAACTCAAACAAAATTGAAACCCACAAAAGTCTATTCAAAATCTACCCAAACATTTTTATCTTTGACAAAATGGCTGACCATGTAGTTAATATAAGCTGTATTTTTAGATTTCAGATATTGCCTAGTGCCTTCCTGATAAGAAAACCACAAGAACAACCTTTTTCATGGAATGTTTTGACATGAATTTTTTTCAGTCTGGCTGATAACAGGAATCTGAAAATGGAAAATAAAAAGAAGTCAGTATAATCTGTCTGCAAAATAAGGGGGGGATGTATGTGATTCAAGTTAGTTCCTGTGTTTCTGAACCTGTTTGGCTCTCTACATCCCTGTGTTGACATCTAGTGAAAAGAAACTCCTTTTTCAAAGTTTCTTTTGCATATTTAAAAGGAAAAAATTTTGTATCTGGTACATATCACTTGATCTATGGTGCCATAGCTATATGTAGAGCTATATATTCTACACCTGCACAAGGAACCCAGGGCCATAGGTACACACAGACAAAAGATCTGCTTTAAAATTCATCATAGCTTTAAAATAAAAGGAGTGGCAAATGCCAAGAAGTGTTTGCCATGGTTGGTTGACAACACCAGGGCCCAGTGTTCCATGATTTGCTGCCAATATCCTATGGAGGCAAAGCTCCTCTTTCCATTCCCTGACTCAGCAAGCTACATATTACTTTCAGAAACAGGAGAGGCAAGAGTCCATAGGTCTGATGAAGTATATTAATAGAAGAAAAGTCACCTTGAAAAAGTCAGTGGAAGAACTCATGTTCTTATAGCAAAACAAGCTCCTGACAAGTTTTTTTTAAATACATCATGCTCGAAGTACGGTCTTGTGGATAATGCTTCAGCACTTGAAATGAAAATCAGTACAAGACAGTTTAAGGACAGCAACCATTCCGTCAGCATGGGATGCAGGCAGTGTTACTGCACACAGAAGAAACAAGAGGCTTGTTTATGAGACCATTTTCGGAAAGATTTGCCATGGTGGACCATAGATGCAACTCCTGCTTTTGTGACTAAACAGAAGTGTCTCCCACTTAACATTTTAGAAAACAGAGCAAAAGTGAAATATGATTTGGGGCTCAAATATTCTTATAAAAGAACAAAATCCAGAAGGAGATCCACTCACAAAACAATCCTTATCTTTTATGGTGAGGGGAAGGCTTCAGCAAATGAGTTATGGGGGAACTCTCTTCCCTGAACAAACTGCCAAACACAGGAAGCAGGTGATCTCTCACAATTTGTTACATCTGCACTGTTAGAGAAGCACTCCTCGAGTCAGTCTTACAGAATACCCCCTTTGTACTCTTATTTTCTCCAAGTTTTTAATCAGTTTTTTTTTTGTCCCAAGCTGTGCCAGCATCTGCCATTACCTTTGGGAAAGTACTCCATGGTCTTATGGATCTCATCTTCAGGTATCTAAGCATTCTTACTATGGCATTAGTGCAAACATTCAATAGCAAATTCCTATCAGATTTGAGATTAGGAAATAAAAGAGTTTATTGATCTATAACCCTTTAATAATAATAGTGTTTACCTCAATAATCCCCTCACAAAGGAACACAAGATGTAGCCCTCAGAGAAAGACTGTCTTCATTAAACTCTGTGTAAATGTTCCAGCAATATGCGAAATTGCAAATATAGTCTTTCTGTTTAATTTCGGCTTGGAAAACAACTTAAGCATGTAGAGACGCATTTACAGTTGACTAAATATCCCTGGGCACAGGATGAGAATGTAAAATCTGAACACACCTCAAAATCACCTGGATTTCAGTCACTCAGTGTGTTGAGCATGTGTAAAGCTGCATTGTCGGGAAATGAAACCCTCACTCACAAAGTGGCACTAACGACTTTTTCCAGGTGCAGCACATCTGGGCGTGTCTCTCAGTTTTGCAGGTGACATTGCAGCCCAGCAGCCCCTGCTTAAAATAGAGAACCTGATGTATTGTGCCTGCTCCAATTCATTCCTCTTTCACTTTGGGATTGAAGCTACTCCAGGCAGACAGATCATCTGTGAAGTCTAACACATTTGTAAAGCGTCTCTCAGCAGAGCTTAGCCTTTAATCATTAGATGCTATCAGCAGTCTTCGAGGGCTGCTGCTGCGTTTCAACAAACACAGCTTCAGCTGCAACCCTGACGGTGCATGAAAAATCCTGAGGTCCAAAGGAAGCCCTCTTCCCAAATTTTGTGAAGTTTGACCTTGGTGATAACTCTCATCCAGCTGGATCATTATCAGGTTGCAGTTTGGACGGCGCAGGACCACTTTCTTCACGCACATTTTGTTCTCACCCAGCTGACAGTGACACTAATTCCAAGAGAATTGTTGTAAGATGTAACTATTAATACACTGTATATTTAAATACTGGTTTGTATCCAAGAGCAGCTTTTGACTCTCTTTGACAGGCATGTCCTGGCATGTATTGCTATAATACAAGAGATACAATCTGCACATATTAATGCATGCACATTTCCTTATCAAGAGAAGCTGACACAAATGGAGCTAAATAAAAACACCAACTTTGCAGTAAGGCAAGAGAGGTCATTATTAATTAGGGTATGCAAATTAATAATAGCCCTAAACTATGCAGAAATTTGGCCTTTAATATTTGAATAAATTAAAAATTAATTATACAAATGTACTACATGAAATAAGGTCATTTTTTCCAATGAAAAAATAGGAAAACTTTCCTGTTTAAAAAAATCATCCAAAGGATTTGTTGAATACAAGATAACTACTTTGCTTTCATTTATTGCACAGACAAACTGAGAAGGTTTTCTTGCAGGAATACCAATTACTGTTTTATTTGGTGACATCTTATTTAACACCTGGTATGCAGCATGCAGAAAGTAAGCATCTGGTTTGAAAAAATCATGACTCCGTGTCACAACACTTATGTAGGATGTATACAAGGGATTATCATTGTAGCTGATGATAATGATATCATTATCATGTAGCATCCGCCATATTTCTGTTTACAGGAGACCTGAGACTGGTGAAAGGCAAGAGAATCATGCAGGATAAGAGGGGATTTTATGATAGAGGTGAAATTTGAGTTTGGGAGCTACTTTTCAATGCTCTATTCTTTTTATTTTTTTCACACAATAAATAATGTAAACAACTTTTGAACATATAGCCATGTCCCAAACAAACCACAAATTCCAAGTAAATTCTGAAAAGTCTTTTTTTTAAAATTTTGAATGGGTACATATTGTAAGGCTTTGAATGTTAGACATTTAAAATACTGAAGAAAGCTGTTCTCAGAGACATTCTTGCAGAGAGAAGCAGAATTTTATTTAAAAGTTCCTTCCTCTAGTAAATGCTCTCCAAATTACTTCTATTAGCTCAACATTTTTGTCCTTGTATGAGTAGGTAATACATTAAAATAAACTGTTTACTTTATCATCTCTAAGTGATAATCTATCATAGATTTTCCTGCCTTTCAACACTTACAGATTTCTTAATTTGCCTGAAACTGGACATTATCAGTGGAAAGACTTGGAGAAAGAATTATGCTGAAGAGAGAAGGCCTACCTGCCTACCTCCACACTTGCTAACACTGTGTTCCTGACCTTGCTTCAGGGGCCAATCTTAAATGTTAGAAACAGATTTGCTGAGATAACAGGACGCTTTGCCTTTGTTTATAACCTGCCTTAGGTAGGTTACACAAAGGACAAGTCACTTGCCCTAAATCATGGCCTGGACCATATGTGCAGGGACCTCCCACTGCATGTTTTTCTCAGAGTGAGCACTCTAGATGGAGATTATATATTCAACCAATAGCTTAAAATGGCAGATTTATTTTTGTACCCGAGCTAAGGGTGCCAATAACTAATTACGTCTGATTTTTATGGAGAGGTACTCGATAAAATGTATTAAGAGATAACTTCTGAGAATGCCAAGTGCAGAACTATTCAAAGCCTGTGCTGATGTTGCAACACAAAATGATGTGATAGCAGAATGAGTTCAAGCCAAGTCTGTAGAGGGAGTACTGTGAGCAAACAGCGGGAAGCTGAAATCACACCATATTCATAAGATGTGCTAGCTGATAAATAAAGGCATTATACCCAACATCTCCCATCTGGACGTCTGAATCCTGGGCATAAAACGTTTGAATTGCACATATTCACCTAGGATTGTCACAGAGCTTTCTCTTCAATAAAAAGCAATAGCTGGAAATAAGAAGAGTTTCATCTACAGCTGTCTTTAAGACTGTTTACTTTTGCAAATAGCTGTGTTCTTTTCTGTTTTCTCTACCAGTCAGTTTGCTTTTGCTCTTCCCTACTGTCTTCCAACTCATGCCTTCCTTGCTCTGTTTCCTTGAACAATTCCTTCACCAATGTTGCTCCTTCTTGTCTTCTTGTGCTTAAAGGCGTGATGTTGTAGAGACTTTGTTCATTATCCTTTTCTCCACAGCATTCCCTTCAGGCTGGTTTCTGCTAGACCACTGCTTCTGTTTTCCCTCCTCCTCTGTAAATAGGGCAGTAACAAACTAGAAGTATTTCTAGCAGTCCTGTGTGGGCTTCTAGATACTTCTTTGCAATCCAGAGCTGAGATGTAGCTGGAAGCACTAACTAAAGAGCCACCTGGCCCCATAGATCATCAAAATACTAGACAGTAATATCTTAAAAACAAAAATATTAATCAGTGCCATGGATGTATGGCATCAACAATTGAGTGGCTCTCAGTCCCCTACAAACACCTACCAGAGTGCGTCTCGGCTGCTCTGGTGCAGTGATGGCCCTCTCGTCTTACGCACTTTTGTGTAGATCTAGTTTTGTTTAATGTCTTGCAAATTAGTTGATTCAAATGCAATTGCCATGTCTCTCCAGAGTATTGAATTATGCTAATAAGAACATATTCTTGTTTTTCTAGTGCTTTATTCAGGATATAAGCTAGAAATTCAAATCTTCCTCCTGACTTGTTTTATTTATCAGTGAAGTCATTCTAGTCATAGCAAATTCTATACTGTAAGCTATAATAATATTTTAACTTCTTTTAAAACTTCCCAATGAGCTGAAATTCACCTATAAGGACAAAAATAAAAAAGGAATGGCAAATTACATTGGTGATCTCTAGTAGTTTAACATAAAAAGTTTCTGCTGGAATCAGTGGGAAGTCAACTATCGGACTGTAAAGACTAAAGTACTTTGGTGTAACAGCATATTGATTTCCCACAGTATTTAGTAATGTATATTGATATCAAATAATGAAATTCATGCTGGTAACAAGACTTAACTTCCTAGATATATTCAGAACGATTATTCTAATAAGACAAAGAATGATAGCTGAATACTGAGGTGGAAGAATGTCATATTTCTATTTGATGTTTTTTTAAATTCATTTAATGAATATTTTACTAATGTATTCAATTCAACAAAAAATTCAAAACTAATTGTGGCAAAGCTGTTTCTCAGTATCAGAACGTAAAAACAAAGAACCAAACAAACTAATCCTACACATATATTCAGGACTAAGCATCAAAATAATTTAATTAACTTCCAGTTCTGTGATTCTGACTCTCCTGTGGGACTCTCAAATATGATCCACATCTCTGTGAAAATTCAAATCCAAAGGTCAAACCCCAAAACTGGGGTAAGTTTGTGGGTCTCTGCAATAGACATCCCTCTGATAAATCATCAGATATTGTACCTTCTTCCCAAAAGCAAGACGTGGATAGAAAACTTGTATTATTTTTTTGTCAGACATTTTAAAGAATTGACCATTTAAATTAAGTCTTTGTATAAAATGTCATCATGATTTGATTTTCTCACTTAAAAGAAAGGTGTGACATGAAGTGACAAACTCGCCCAGATGATATGAAAAGAGAGGGGGAGCCTTTCACTCCGTCTGCCTGGGATACCCTGGTTCTCAGCTGTGGCTAAGAAAATCTGTATGTTCCTGAGGAGGAAAAAAAGCATGAAATTTTTGTGAATGCTGTAAACACAATCTATAGTGAGCTCTGCTACTATAATACAATACTACAACTTATTCATTCAGGCTTTCATTCATCGCAGGTGATTTTTCCCTTTTTTTTTTTTTGTTCTAAAAGCTATCTAATACCTATTTTCAATGTGCTAGCAGTTTTAGCTAATGTCATAATCTAAATGACACAAATAAAAATTAAAACACTGAACTTACCTTTTTTTTTTCAATATTCTTCCTTAATATAATAAATTCATTGTTATTTCTGAGGGCAATATATAATTCAATTTATGTCTTTACAAGTCCTTTAGAGATACTTTGTTAGGGTGGCTCTCAAACTGATTGAAATTACTGATTTGAGGCATGACTGATGCATGTGTGATACTTAGCAAAACTAGACAAGTGTGCTGTTTTGTTCTGTGCTGCTATGATTTCACAGAAAAATGTATGCACCAAATATAAACTAATTAGAAATCTTTTTGTTCCTTCATTGTTTCCCTACAAGACTAAGTGGAGCATTAATATTTTCATAAAAACTCTTTCCTCTTTTTTTTAATGATCTATTGATAGTTATGTTACTGAGCACTTCATAATTCTTTCAGCATGAAGTGATCAGTAAAATAACTATAAATAGATAAATTGGCTAGGTTAGATAGATAAATCAATGGATTAATTGTAATATTAATTGGAAGCCCAAGGACGATGATTATCAGCAGATTATCGGAGAAAAATATCCAAGAACATGTATTTGGTTACAAACCATAACATTGTGCTCTTTAGAGACCAAAAAAATCCATCTCTTTATGGTAGAAAACCTTCTCCTTCACCCCAACTCAGCAATTTTTATTTCAATCTCTATTTTTTTTTGTCTGAATAGTAGATTGCTTCATCAAACATCTCTATATGCACATCTTCCACCATAATACCTGATGAAGTTGCTTTTCCTTTCCAGGTCAAAGTAGTTCCTTAAATTTTTATGACAGCAAATAAACCAAATGCAATTCAGAAAGTTAAAAGATCTGTAGCAAAAGATGTACAAGTCCTTAGGACAAGCTTGCCTGGAGATCTGAAATGTTGTGTGCAAGCTGACTTGTGGCATGCACTAGGAACATGTGTGGAGACTTTGGCACGTATGAACACATAGATTAGTCTGAGTGTCACGGACCAAAAGATCACAAGGCCACTTTTCTCAGAGAAAGGTGCTGACAAGAAGGCTGTACTCATTAGTCCTTCCCATAGGGTTTCTAAAAGGTGGGATGTCTCATTGCTGTGCTTTGTTCAAACATAAAACTGAAGCCCTATTTCCAAATCTCCATATGTGATGGTATTCCTAGTTACTCCTGCTATATTTTTGGTCCCTATAAATAGAGGACTTTAAGCATCTCAGGACAAAGCAGAACTTTAAATATTCATCTCTGATTATTTTGTTCACTTCTGGCATCCCAGCATTCTATGGGAAACCTTATCAGTAGAGGCAGAAGATAACAGCAAAAAAAGCTAGCTATAATCTTTTCCTCTGAGAAATACAGCCAGCATTATATGTGGAATCAGTTATTTATGCTAGTCAAAAAGAGCAAAGGGAAAACAGCCTTTTTATCCTTGACTCTCACAGACACCCGAAATTCAGAGACCAATAACACGCACAAGATGAACGAGGTTCAGACATCAAAGCATGAAATTCATGGCAATTCATGCCCTCATTTCTCTTTAAAATAGGCTGATAAAACTATCTGTTTGCCAAGCATAAGTACTAAAGTTTGCATGTTCTATGTATGTTACCATTGGGAGCTCGGGCATACAGAATTTAAAAAGTACAGAAAATAAACCAAGAATTTATAGGACAAACTCATAGGGCATACCCTACTGAAACACTGCTGCTGTACTGTCACAGAAAGTCTGCTATTACAGTTTATATTAAGCAGGATACAGAATGTAAAGATATGAAATTCATCAATGCATGGCCTTGAGAAATTGCTGTAGAGTGGAAGCCATTTGAATGCCTAATAAGAAAATAAGACTGTCACGTTAAACTTAGCAAAACTTCTGATATTCTTTTCCATGAACTAAGTTCCAGGCCTTTACCAATAGTAAAGAATTAGACATCCAGATAAAATACAGTTTTCTTCAATTCAGAGTAGGGTACCAAAGCACAGGAAGCTTTAAACCTTCCTCCTTCATTAACAGTGAAGGTATTTGCATTTTCATGCTGTGTACCACAACCTCTGTTGCCTGAAAAATAAACTGTGACTTTAATTTACAAACTACCCCAGTTTCACAGAGTTCTAACTCTCCTTTGCTTATTATGTCTAAACCTTCAGCTGTACTAATTCATCTAGAAAAGCCTTGCAATAAAAAATTCGTAGTCTGACTTCCTTCGTTGTACCCCTCAGGTATGATTTGACCAAAACCCAATTGTGAATGAGTGAAAAGAATAGGGGAAAGAAAATTACAGAAAATACTAGTTTCTATACCAGTGCTAAGAAACCTTAGCTCATTTATGTTCCACACCCTCAACAGACAGTTTATTTTGGAGACTGATAATGTAATTTTTCTAAAAGAAGATGGCAGATACTGAAAACCAACATTCTTTGAGTCACAAAGGACACAACAGTATCCAGGACCCTGCAAGAAATTCTAATGCTGTAGATTCAGAAGAAAACTGCTGCTTTGTGATGTGTAGATTCAGAAGAAAACTGCTGCTTTGTGATGTGAGTCTAAGGAAACAGAAAGGATCTTCAATGATAGCTTCTGATGTCCTTTGCACTTTAGATAACAGACAACATGAAGGAGGCAGCAGCTGAGACTGGACAGTGGTAGAAATCATAGCTATGACTACCAAGAAGTATTACAGGGAGGATGCTGCAGTAATGAGCCCACACTGTCCACAAACTCCAGTGCAGAGTGGAGTTTACCCACAGACAAGCTTCCATGTAAAATGAGATCTGGACCTTGGTTACTGTATTTTTTTAAGTGTGTCAGTTTATCTGTACACTCTAGGTGGGAAGGGTTTCACTCACTCACTCCTTACACGAGGGTGTTAGGAGCATGCCAGCCCTTGACTTGCAGGAATTATCTCAAGAATAAGGCAATACTGATATCACAGTTAGTCTTTGGCCTGACACGTGAATAAGCCCAAACAGAAACAAACCACAGAAAACCCCAATGAGCTGGTTGTTTTAAGGTGGGAGTGCCCAGGAATTATTACCCATAACCTGAAATTTTGTAGTTCTGCACATGGGCAGTCAAGGTGTCAGAATAGTCTCATGAAGATGTTCTTGTATTCTCTTCACCTCATCTGTACACCTCTTTGCAAGTCACACTTACCAGCTCAGCCTTGCCTTAAGTAGAAGGGAGCAAGATTTGTGTCTCCCTTTGAGCTTGTACCATCTCTAGCAGAGATCTTGCATCAAACATCAGCTTTGGTTCACTGGCTTAATGTTTAGGAGGCAATTTCTTCTCCTACAACTACAACACCAGATTCAGACTGGCCACAGCTTTAAACTCAAGGAGCTACCAGCCAGGCCAGCTCAAAGAGAAACCCTAATCCATTCTTTGTTCAACAGGAAGGAAATCAAAGCCTGCATAACAAAACTTTTCCAAAGACCAAACATCAGCAGTTTTACAGTTATCTTTAATTTCCCATTTGGTTCAAGAAAAAAAAAAAAACAATCAAAACCAATTATTACCCAGAACAAAGCTCTCAAAGGGTTTTCCATCTCTGAAACAACCTTGTTAATGATCCATTCTTGGTGGTCTGTCCTCCTTTTCTTTACCACTTTCCTGCACGCTAATTTTCAGTTAAATTAAAACTTCCTACTCAGGTTTTTTTTCCTGTCATTTTGTAAAAGAAATACCGGGACAAATCTTTAAACAGGCTCTGAAAGTCTTACTCATCTGAATCACCATTGTTCATGGGACACCCTGAGCTGCATTCTCAGGAGCAGGCTGCAGGCATCCAGGCTCCCTCCTCTCCTTCCTGACTGAGGTTCTGTGTTATTCCAGCTTTGCAGTACTTGTGTTGGTGCTGGTTACAGGCATCACAGCCCTTTATGAGTCCTTTAATTCCATTTGCAAAAGACTGGCATAGACCTTGCATAGTACAGAAAAGTGTCAGGGAAATGTAACGTATTTATAGCCAAATTCCCATGTCGCTTATAGTACCTCAGTAAATATTTCATTGCTTACTGCTTTAAGGCCCACTGATACATTTAAAATGTGACCCCTGGGGCAGCTGAAGCAATGAAGCCTGATTTCCTACAGCTGCATCCCTTTTTTGGCTTCGCTGATATCTTCTAACAGTGAAGGCACAATGGGATCCTGCAGTCTTTCTTTCTCTCTTGTTGCATGAAATCTGTAAGGCATTATTTTTGAGACAACTGCCATACAAGTTTGAGCACAACTGGCTAATGAATTTGTAAGTTTGGCAGTGGAGGCATGTTACATAGATGGGTAGCATGATAGAGATTTTATCTCCTTAGAATAGAGATTAAAATAGTTCTCTGGTACTTCAGATATCCTACTTAGGGCAACTGAAGGGTAAAGAAGCTAAGCTGTTACCCACGATGCCATTCAGTGCCAGAGATGAAATACAGTAAAAGAAAATATCCCAGGCTGAAAAGAAAAATAGACAGGACCAGGCTACACTTGTTAAGAGAGTAAGTCAATGTTTAGGACTGAGGATGAATCATAAATTGTACTGCTTACTGTCTATAGATGAAACCAGGAAATTGGGTGTTTAGTGGAGCAAAGCAGGACCTCTGTAATCAGAGTGGATAATCTAAAACACGACACTGCAAAGTCGGGAGGGGGGAGTGACTAACCCAAGAAGATGGACATTGTTCATTTCAGCTGTCAGGATGAGTAAGTAAAGGTAAAATAAGCTTTTAGTAAAGGTAAAAAAAGCTTTTAACTTTTTGAAAGACAAGCTCTTTCAAATTCCTGACTAAAGGAAAAAGCATTTTGTTACCTGGATTCTGCCTTTTCAGGGTCTTGCCTCAATTTCACTTGCATGAGCAGGCTGAAGAAGAATTTCAAAAGCTTCGGGCAGTTTTGTATATCTGTCTTTTATAAGCATTGTCCATCAGTTCTTTTCAGAGAAAAGCTGGGTACTTGCATTGCTCCTTGATTGAACACTTACTGACTGCTAATTTGGTAATGAATTACCACTATAAATGATTACTTATGAGGCGGTGGAGAGATAGGTCTGAAATGTCTGCCTATTCCTATAGCCTTCGCATCCATGCTCATACAGGATTATTAATCTTTGTCAGGAAGGTCAGGATGCATCACACAGTGATTAATGGTAAATTGCAAAGGTTTCTGATAACTGAGCTCCAGGGATAGTAGTTGAAACCTGTTAGACAGCTATTAATACCTCCTTTGCCCTTCCTATAATTCACTGTGACTGCAGATGACCGTTGAGGAATTGCTGGCTTTTCATCTTGCAAGGACACTCGCCCCCCATCTCTCTCCTCAAGGGGGTCAACATTTGTAGACCTTTTGTATTGCCAGTTGGGCACTAATGAGAAAGCATCAATGGATCAGGAACAGCTGCATCCACATTACTCCCCCTGTCCACGGTTCACCATGGTAGGCACTGCCCTCTGAAACAAGCTCATAAATGGCAGCATGTAAAAAGGTAAGATAAAACATTTGGTGTCAAAGGTGTACAAAAAGTACAAAGACTATCACATAGTGAAATCTGTGCAGGAAGTTTTTTATGCACTTTTAATCCCATTCTTAGAGATTTCATCTGAGGCTGCCTACTTGAAAAAAAAAAAAGCCAACAAAAAACCATACAAAAAAACTCCCTCAAAATCCCATTAAAACAAAACTTTTTTTAAAACTCTAAACTTAGCGAATATACATCCTGCTCAAATGGAAGACACTATGTCAAAACAGGGTTAGGAAAAGTCTAGCAGGCAAACTTGTAGAAGAACTCCAGTGTGGCTGCTCATCTTGCTAGGATAGGAAGGAAACAAAGCCAGATCTTCTGTCTTTGGGAAAAGTTCCTGGTGATTCTGAACTCTTGCTCTTTACACTAGAGCACTGACTCTCTGCTGCTTCCAAACCGCAGGAAGAGTTTCAAAGTAGGAATGCGTGGCAAGGTCAGTTAATCTCTTTATCCTCTTTGGTCAGAATGTCCCTGCTAGGAGTAGAGTCTCACAGGTTGTGTTGGGTGGGTGTGTGGAACAAGTTCTCCAAAATACAGTCAGGGTATTAGGGGAGAAATGATGGCTAGACATTTAGGGAGATATCTCGCAGGGGTATTTAAAGATGCCTCAGTGTCTAATCTCTGTTCATTATGGTGTAATTTAGGTACAAAAGTGTTTGAAATTCTTTCATGACTGTCTAGGTCATTTTTTAGATACCTAAATATATTCTAAAATTTAGCTCTGACAGGCCACTTGAGGCAAAAGACCTTTCAGCTATGTGTTTATATGATTGTGCCTCTTGTTGATTACTCTCTGTTCCCACATTAAATTGAAATAATAAATTTATAGCTGATTCAAGCAAAAGTGTGTGCTTGTGTAATCCATAATGTATCTGATTTTAAAATAGTAAATGCAGAGAAGCAAGTGTACCTAAAAAATTGCTATGAAATTTCATAATCTGTAACTTGTTTTTTTTTTTAAGACATCTCTTCCTGTGACCTCTAAACTGTGTCATGAATGCTCTCCTGGAAAACCACTACATCTTCACATAAATAGTCCTTACGGAAGGATGCTGTAAGCAGTATCAAATTAGCTGCCATAGAATTCGGCCACTTAGTTCTTTTGCTGTCAATGTCACACCCCATGCTGAGTCACTGTTAAGTGATTGAGCTGATACAAGCGAGTACGTTGACTAAGACATTTATTTACATGCTGTTGCCACAAATCTAAGAAAACTGCTAAATGTATTAAATAATCAATCCACTCAAGCAGCTGAAGATGCAGTAATAGAAATGAAGTCCTGCTAGGTTTTCATTATTACTGTGAGAGAGGCTCTTTGGATGCTCTGAAAGTGTATACAAAAAGGTAACAATTCAACAAACATAGCTCACATTTAGAAAAGCCTGCATGACTTTTGGAAGAAAAGATATAATCCAAACAAACTGGGGAGAAAATAATATAAGATTTTTTGTTTGGGCCTGCAGCATTCTGTAGGACAGCTTGAAAGCTGTGGGCTACAATATGTGTCTGGATTACGTTATGTGTCTGGCTGTTTAAAACTTAATGTGTTAATGACACAGAATCATCTGTAAGTTACAAATTATTCACTGACAGGGGTATGTTGACAGTGTCATTCTGTATTATTTGTTATGGGCATGTCAGTATGCAATATACATAATTCTAAAATGTCAAAAAATGGTTCATTAGGGAGAAAGCAATGCAAGACTCACTGGAGAGGTGCTAAAGACCAAAGGAACCAAAGCATTTTGTGCCCCATGGAGCTTTGCTATATGCATATTTCAATTCTGTGACTCTTGTAAGCTTCACCAGAGGTAAGAACATTGACATCATAAATGGTGGTTACAACCACCATAATTTAACTTTTATTTTAGTTATACTTGTCTGGTGTAGGGCTTAGGTCAATGTCATATCCAGAATTATTCTCTGTGCTGATTCAGAATGGGACCCTGTAAAAGTGAAGATAAAGATGATTTGCGATTAACAACGCAACATGTGTCAGGTTTTCTGCTTACTCATATCCAGAGGACAAAACCGTGAGATTCATCATTTTGCCTCTGTTCCACTCACACACAGGCACAGACAGTTATATAAAATAATAGAGAATATAGGCTCAGAGTCCTCTGAACAGTGGGCCTCATTGATATCACACACTGACATCAGAACTTGACTTTACAGAGGTCACAGCAAAACTCCTATTGATGAAAAAGGACACACGTTTTGTTTCTAGAGGTTTACTCTGCTTTCTCCTCTCTCATGGTAGGAATGAGAGTAATGAAGCCCACACTGAAAAAAAATGTTTTAAAGGTTGGGCTGATATTTTAGTTTGGAATAGCATTTATGAAATGAACATTATCATGAACAGCCTGACTAGAAGGAAAATTTATTGTTGTACATAGACCTGATAAAATAATACCAGAAAGCAAAGCAAAAAAAATTCTGAAATATTTAATAAAATTGGTTTTATTTGTGAGAAAAATTAGTGCATGTTCTTTAAATTATGTCATTTGGAAGTAGCAGAAACACTCTTGTTTCTAATAAAGCATAGACAGTGGAATAGAAACATCAGGAAAACAGCACTACTACAGTAAATTTGGAGGGTTTGCCAAAGATGTGCATATTTGACCCTATGATTTAAACAAGAGAAATATCAAAACATGAGTATTACAGAGACCTGCAAAAAGGCTAAAAATAACTTGATATAGGAAATATTAAACATCTAGCTCAGAAGGAATTGTAAAAGAAATCATATCACTTTATGAAGGCCTGTAAAAAAGAGAAGCAATCAGTTAGAAACGTAAGAGGGCATAAAAGAAAGCAAATAAGGTGAAAATATAGGTCATAATTTTAAAAATATTAAGAAATCAGGAAGAAAGATTAATCAAATGAAGCTGAATAACAAACACAATAATAAAAGCATACCAAGAGAAGGAGAGTGGCTGTTTAGGGCACTACAGCATGAACAGTTCAGCAGGGATGGTCTAGAGGGGTGGGCTTTACTGCACTGATGTTCCTGTACTAGTTTGGTTTACAAAAATAGTTTCACAAAATGCTTTCATAGAGGACAAGGAAGGAATTATTCTTCACATGGTATTAGCTCTTCCTGGGTTTGGATGCTGTATACTGATGAAAGACATGCAAAACATATATCAGTATTCGTTATTTTTCCAGATGGACAGGTACTACATGGGATTCCCATTGCCATAAGGTGTCCCAAAGGGTAGAATGAGCTGACCTCACAAATGTAAATAGCTTAAAAAGCAGCCCATGTATTGCAAATGAGACAAAATGAAGATCAACAAAGTAATTTCCTTAACAAAGTTACTTACGCTGGAAGAAAGTTTGAGACCTGGTTTTCAGCACTGCACTAATCAATGAGAATTAGAACTTTCATGAAATCTCCTTTTCCCCTTGGTTAAAAACACCAACAGAAATACAGAGAAATTTGTCTGGTAAGAATTAAGATCTCCAAGCAACAACCATTCATCCCCACTATGTTAAATTCCCAGCTGCCAGAAGGTGCTTTTTTGTACCACAGATAGCTCCAATTGCTCTCAAATTGCTTTACTGCATTGCTTTAGTCTGTTGATTCACTACAGATTTAAAGGTAATGAGTCTGGCGCTGTCCAAAGCACCTCATGATATTTCCTCATACTCAGCCAAACACAATTATGCTGGAGAAACTCAGTGCCATTGAGTTCTCATGGTGATTAGTGGCAGCCTGAAAGAGTCAAGAATGAAAAGAGAGTCTCGAAGGGGGTCTTTGCTAAGCCAAATAACCAGTGTGGTTGCAAAGAATTAGTTCCTTATTGACAGAGTCAAAATTCAACCACACTAAGAGCCTGCTTAAGGCACAATTGCTGAGAAAATTTCCCTGGAGAATGCTATAAAGGATTCACCAAAACTCGCCTGTCGTAGGAAACAGATAATAAGGAATAGAGAAAGAGAGGAAAAATAAATGCTAATGAGAACATAATAGATTGTGAATGAAAAAAAAAATTTAGAATTACAGTTTAAAATACAGCTACATAACTATATAAATAAACTATAAATAGTTTACAAATGTAGTTTAATACCTATTTAAAATATAAATTTGCTTGACTTGGCTTTACTATTACCAGTGGTACTGCTGCTGTTCTATTACCTGTTATTGCCTGGAACCCTGATTTGTTGCCTCTGTTGATTTTGGCTGTCAGTTCCCAGAGTTTGATTGATCATTGTGAGTAGCAAGAGAATTCTCTGGTGACAAACTTCCCCATCCTAGAACTTATCAAAACAAATAATTGGCAGGATTGTGGATTTACACTTTCTGTGTACAGTGTAGGAATCCAAAATAAGTATGAAATCCAGCCTTATAGGCTGTTACTTTAAACTGGGTCAAGGAAAGATTATGGTTACATCATTCTGTTTGCTGCACAGTTGAGCAGCTGAATAAGTTACTCATTTATTTGATATTTTTTATGAACTATGTAAATCTCAACATCGTGCCATGCTTACTGTCAGAGTCTCCAGGTCTTTAGAAGAGAGATTATACTGCACTGATGTCGGTAGAGGGCTGAATATAAACACTATAGGTGTAGACATAAAGGGGATAGTTACATAAAATTAATAGTAAAAAAATCTTTGTACTCCCTGAAGCAAGCAACAAAAGCATCTTTGTGAGTGCAGTTCTACACACATTACTGTTGCCAGCTGCTTGGGCTATGACCTAGAACTTAGCCAACTATAAAACCAACAATTAACTACAGAGAGAGCAACTCTGCACACTGATGGTAAGTTCTCAGAGGCTAGACCATAAAAAGAATAAAGTTTTCAGTTTATCTTATCAAAATGGCATTATCTCTACATTCTTGATTTTGCTAATATGGACAAACTGAAGGACTGCAAAAAAAAAATCAATCTGCTTTTGTCTGAAGCCTTTATATCGTGAACAATCCAAGAACAGCAGGGTTTGTGAATTCTGGAGCAAGACTGATGTAGAAGATCTGTTTTAATGGTAAAGTCACAGCTGTGCTGCCTTCATGACCACAGCAGGTTTACAAGGTGGATCTGAGTACATACTTTGTTTTTATATGCAAGTGTGATGAGATATGAGAAGCTGTTGTAGGTCTGTCCTTTCCAATTACTGAGTTTATCTGCTTATGTTTGAGCTCAGATTTTTAGTATTAATCACCATAAAAGGTGGAGCTCAGCCCTGGGAAACTGCAGAATTTCTCTCCTGTTACAGCTGACGATCAAGTACTGCCTAGCACACTCCATGCATTTACATTAGCTTTTTCTTTATTTTGCTGCTAATCTCTGGTTGAGAGCTTACACGGCCCGGGAGCAGTGTCATACTGCTCGTCCTTTGAAATTCATCTTTTGTTGTTCCTTACAGCCGTGCAAAATGGATCTCTCGGAACTGTTCGGAGCAAGATGATATTTAAAGCTCCTCTTCTGTACAAGTGAAGATGACCCCACTGACAGCAAATATCTAACAGAAGGTTCCTAATCCTGAATTGCCATCCCACTGAGATATTCATGGAAATATGGGGGTAATGGATATCAGATGCATAACTTTCTGCGGAACATTAAACCTCTAGTAGGACAAGGTTAAATTCAGACAAGCCAGTTACAACTCTGTGTCTTGCAGGCAGAGTCTAGGTTACTGTTTGGGGCTACCTGTGACTGTCTGCTCTTAAATTTAGAAATCACTGCTGAGAGATGTTAAGCACTTCCTTAATCTTCACTGTCAGCAAGAGCTGTCATTGGGCTTTTGGGAGCCCATCCATGGGTTAAAGCAAAAAGCCTTCCCTTTTTCTGTCCACTTCCACAACTACATAACAATCCCAGGGGTGCCCATCAGGCCCTGATTGCTCATTCCTAAAACTAACTTTGCAACCAGCCACTATTGCTCATCTGACTGTCTCTCTTACGAACCCAGGGGCAGAGAAAGCTGTTCTTGCTCACTGTGATATAGCCAAAAGGAAAAAAAACCCAATAGCTTTTGCATTTCCAAAATGTTTTGCTGCTTGCAGAAAGCCCTGAGTAGCATACCAACAAAAGCATGACCTTCCTGCACAAATAATGGCATATGGAAAGGCAGCTCCTTCTGCAGGGCAGTGGGAACGGTAGGTTATGAGTGATGAAAGTCTTCAAGGGCACTTTACTTGAAATGGTGCTATGTACTTTCTCTGCCCTAGTGCAGACACACCACTTATCACTCTAATTGAATCAGTGACTTATTCTTATAGACAAACATACACATTGGCATTCCTGGAAGGCTGCGAAAGACACAGGGATAAAGGCAAGTAGGTCTGTACTGTCTGGAGCCTTACGCCAGTGTCATTTAATGTACGTGTTACTCTAACACCCATGCTCTGGTAGCACACTGAGACAAAGTGGCATTCTTATGTATCTAGACATATTGCCTCCCACATGAAAGAATCTTTTTCTTCTTTATGGGACATAACTTCAGTATGTACAATAATACATTTCTCATTGGGCTCAGAGACCCACAGCAAATTCTGAAACCTGAACATCTGACCACTATTGTTCTGGTTTTCCTTTACTATGTTTTTTACAGTTTTGTATAATTGGCCTGCATGTCTCAATGTCTCAGTTCATTGTAATGACCAAGGGAAGCTTCCCTTCTAGTTTAGGATACCTGAAGCTCACCATGCAGAACGGCTCAGACTTCAGCAGGAAGAGTAGCTGGTGCCCACCCTCTGCCAGCACGCCCAGTTGGGACAATATTTGGTCATTCAGCCCCTTCTGGGCTGAGAAAACCTTGACACTTACTTCCCTCTCTAGAAATATTAAGGTATTTTCAATGATGACTAGGTGCAGACCACCAGAATTTCATCTTCTTTCAGGTCCCTAAGTGCCAGGATGGGAAAGAGTTCAAACATACTTTGGCAGGTATCCTTTCTCACTGGTAAGCAGCTCAATGTGCCACCAGCTGTCTCTGTCAAGAAGCACCCAGTACTCTGCTGCTGCATACAACACTCCTGTGTGGAAATCTTAGCTCTAGACCATCACACAGGGGGCAGGTGCCACATTATTAGGTTGTGTAACATTTCACGTCAGTGCCTAAACAGGAGACTGGCCATAGCCTCTCTGCTCCTCCCAGCTGCAAAAAAAAGCTGAACATTTGGATAATTTATTAGTAACTCTGTCTCACTTTTCTTATATTACATGTGTTTTGAGGTCCTGAGTTTTGAAAATCTAAGGCCGACAGCACTCTGAATATTGAATGACTGAAATATGAGCTATATATATTGAACACAGAGGGTCATTTCAGATCCTTAATCAAATTGGTATGGGCTCTTATTCCCTGTAGATAGCCTGCAGTTTTCTAAAATCCATAGACCTGCTGTTCAGTGAGTTCAATTGATAGAATACTGACAGCAAATGAAACTCCAAGACATGGGTGGAGCCAACTCATACTAAAAATGTGAAAAATAATGGCAGATTTTTACTCATCCATTTTTCACTGGGGATGTGAGTGTTTGTGACAGTAAATTATAAGCTGATATCATATTTGATCCTGTGATTGATGGTTATATCTCTGCTGCTGAGGTCCAAATTATAGATTTACTTTGGTCATCTTGGGGCACCCTCTGGTGAACACCCCAAATGCAAAAACTCAGGAACTATCTCTTCTCCAGAAGCAAAACAACTAGAAGTAGTTGTGCAGAAATAGACTCACTTTAATCCCAGAAATAAAAAGGGAACAGAGTAGGTAGGAGAAAAAGAGACAAGTTGTGAAACAAATACTCTCCATGTCATCTCCAATCTAGCTGGGAGGATTTCCCTGGGCATTTTACTTGCAGAGTACTTATGGTGAAAATAAATAAAGCAATCTATGTAAGTTTGAGATACAGACACAATTAATTAAAAAAACACAATCTGCCAAACACCTCAATGCCCAGAAACTCACATCCCAATCCAACCAGTATAAGTAAAAATATCAGCTTCAGAAAACAACCCTTCTTGGAATCGTTGTGTGTGTGTGTATGCACTTCTGGGTCAGAAGTTAGTAGCCAAGGAAACCAGATAATTGAGGCTGAAAAAGAAAACTCTAATCAAAAAAAACAATCATCAGTTCTGTGCTACTTATGACATATCTGGGTTTTGCTCAGGGTTTTTTTTTATTTTATGTTATCTGGAAAAATATATCTAGAAAAAATGTATCAGTCAAAATCTGTTTAACTGCATAACCATAGATCCTTAAGACTTTTCATCTTCTACACAGAATAAAAACTGGTGTGGAATGGAGGAGTGAAAGGATGTCTGTTTGTAAGAAATATAAAGTAAATTACCAAATTACAAACAAGTGGAAAAAAAGATTTATTTTAACATGAATGAAAAGTCTCACTGGGCTGAGAAGAAAAAGATTCAATTTTAATTTATAAAAACTTCTCCATGCAAAGAATGATAAGTTGCAAGAGCAACTTCTTGTATAATGCTTGGTGATTTTAAACCATTACTTCTTGGCAGTCACTTTAATCTGATTTTCGAATGCATTGTTTCCCTCTCAGCCTATTATCATTTATTACACACACATACAAAACCAGTGATTTTTATAGCAGTGATTTTATTAATCCATTTCAATTATGTTGTTTGTTTTGCAGACTGTAATGACTTTAATCCTCATTTAAATGCATAAAAATTGCATAATACAATAGCTAATTATTAGAATATGTGGAAAATTACGATTAACTGCCCCCCAAAAAAGCCATTTGTCTCATGTAGATAACTATTGTGAATCTACTAACTATTTTAAAGATAGTGAAGAAAAACCCTCTTTGAGAGAACAAGGATAATGAAAATGAGAATTCCTCTTCATTGCAGCTTTGACACCATAATTAGCTCCCTTTCCTCCCAAAAAGGTGATGAGAGAGGGGCATGTGGGAAAAATATGTTATTTAAGTAACAATGACTAATAAAAAGAGTAGTGAAATAGTGACAGCTTCTTCTAATTCAGAGAGAACCATTAGTACAAAAATCCTGCTGCTGCACTCCCAGCACCAGGACTCCAATATTTTTCACTTGCAGGTAATCAGAATATGACTAATGCTGCAAAAAAAAAAAAAAGTTTTTATTATAATTCTATAGTAAATTTTCATAAATTGCCACCAAGTGCTTTCAGACTGCAATTGCACCACTATACCGTAAAATCGCACCACAAAATATTTCAGAACAACATTTGAAATTATTAGATATGGGAAAACTTGGAATTCTAACAGGAATATTTTCCTTTTTTTTCCTCCCCAAAAGCTGCATTTATTTTTCTAGCACCTATAATACCACCAAAGAAATAAAAAGAAGACTACGTCACAGATTAGCAAAATCCTTTGTAAGTCAAGCAAATATTTCAGTAGTTATTTCAGTGTGTTTTTATACCTGGAAACAAGGGGAGACTTTAGGTTTGCCCATACAAAGTGACGAAATGGGAGAGCTACATTTGTTCATCCAGAAGTAGTTAAACACTTAAAAGCACACCAACACACATCCCAGAGCCTCTTTCCCAGATATTTTTCTGTTTCATTGTGAATCACAATTTCTAACGAGCAACAAGAGGGTAAGCCAGCAAGGTATGGTAAAGCAGTCAAAACATTAGGAACACAAACTCTTATGACTGGGTTTATAAGTTAATAGGCAAGAAAATACTCTGAGCTTAACTCTCTATAGGAATCCTACTATTCCTGCTTTGAAATATTTGAAATTGCTTACAAATACTTACCCCTGTGAAAACCTGAATTATAACATCTTTCAAGTGCGGGAGAAATTCCAGCAAGCCCTTCTGTGAAAGATAGCGCATGTTTTCTTCTATCAAAGCCTGTACCATGGGGTTAACACGTCTCAATTTCATTTTAAATGATTTTGTTTTTGTGGGATATTATCATATCTGTGGGAATTGCTCTGCTCCTGAACCTAAAGACTGCAGGGAAAGAAAGAAAATAATATCTCTCTACACTATGCTGTCACTCTTACAGGTAAGACCATGAATCACAGCTAACATGCAGACGAAACTTAAATCCTTCTCCAGTGAAGCAAGAAATTATTTTAAGGCCTGGATGTTCCTTTAATCCAGCCCTCCCAAAATGTACTATTTCTGGGGAAATTGTCCTGGGTCCTCTGTAGGTCTTGTTTGTCTGGACATGCACAGAGACTAACCAGACGTGAAACGATGGTTCCTTCTCTACTCATCCCTACATATGTTTCTTATTCCTCCTCCTGGCCCCAGCTCTCTAGAAGGGGAGAGAGGATGTTCCTACCTCCCCAGCCAGGCCAGGTGCTTTCAGAAAACCCCTGCCAACTACAGTGCTATTGATTGCATTGAATTTGTTGTGTCCTTTGAGAGACACTTAAAACAAGATGGAAGATTTACCTGGAGACCTCCCAGGAGTTTCAAAATTGCTTTGGGGATACAGTCAAACACCAAAGTTCATAAAGCAGCTTACTGATGGAGCAGGCTGAGTGCTTGGGAAACATGGTGCAGGGCTATGTTTGAGTGATTTCTCATGCAATTACCTACAAAGCAGCTACAAAGAGTTTTTATTCAGTTCTCCCCAACAAGACTGAAACACCCCTGACTTTCCAGTGAATTGGGCCAAGGTTGCAAATATTTGAGCAATACATAATAAGATAAAGAAACAAATAATTATGACCAATCTCCGAAGGACCAGTATGAAAGACAAGGGAATTCTACTGGTTTATGCATCACATTACACTCTATCCTGCAGCAGATCATAAAGAGAAGTTTTATTTAAACTAATTTAGCTACATGTCATAGCTTCATCACCTATAGTTTAGGGTTTATGTAATATTCCCTTAGTTATTTTTTTCATCTACTGTCAGACACTATGTAATTATGTTACAGAGTTACGTGGCTGTCACTTAGAAGGTCAATAATTAACATTACTGTGGAAGAACACACCTGGAGACCCAGAGAATGAAATATCAAATCCACAGGCAGGAGGTTGCAATTTGCACTTTTTAAATTATGTAAATCCACTAACAACAGAAATCTTTAGTTTGAAGAGAGGAATGTTTTAAGATCACTATGATGGTCTGCAAGTGTTAAAGTCAACCCTAAAAGCAGAAGGAGATTTTGTAGGTACAGTTAATTTATGACTCCCAATAACCGTACCTTACAAATAGGTTGTACCTGCCAGTGTGCTGTCTAAGTTAGCATTCTCAGTGATATCTCAGAAATAGATGCCATAATTAGTGAGGCTGTAATCCTGACCAAAAAAATGCTTCAGGTCCCTGAAAAGTGTTGGTGTTAATTTCTGCTCTTCTACCAGGGCATCTTGTGTAACTACTGGGTTTTTCGTCAGAGACTACTGTAGAAGTCTTACACCACCAATTCAAGTTCTGTAGCAGATTTTATAGACCTAGCACTTCTGTGCAGAGGTGACTATTGCATTAAAGGGATTTATACACAGCCGTTATATGGTTGATTTTCTGGTCAGATTTAATTAACCTATGCTTGTCTCATCCACTTCTAAAAGAACACAATCCATGCAAATGTTATTAGTGCTACTAGCACACTCCATTCTTTCCAACTAAGAAAAATAAATAATTATATAAATAGACTTCTAAGTAAGCCCCTAAAAGCAAAATATGATATTGTCCCCATAAGACTTTGTCCACAATACATTTATTCTGGAAATTTTTTAGTAGTGCTGCTGTTCACTCACCTGTATCATGGTCAAGTAAATAGTAGAAGTAGAGAAAATGGTATGATCAGTTTTAAAAATAATTTCAAACAAGCAATGTTCAAAAGCAGACTGAGAGCACACTAGCACACACGAATTGAAAGAAACAGCTGGAAAGACTTCCACCCGTCTATGTCTACTCTCAGTTTCTGGCCTTACAGCAAGGAGAGCTGAGTGACACAGAGGGTGATTCTGGAATCATTACGGCATTTTTGTCAGCCAGGCCTCATTCAGAGGTACCTTTGTATGTCAGACTGCAGACAGAATGGTACAGAACCTGTATCTTGTATGGTGCAGCTTCCAGGAGGTCAGGTTGGACAGCTTGAAATTTTCACATTTCTAGGTATTCTGGTTCAGTCCAGCTGTGTCCAGGAAATGACACCTGTGCCCAAGCTAAATTTTAAAAAATGTGCAGTCCAGTAAATTAAGGTTTTCACGTGCTGAACAGTGAGAAGAGAGACAGGAATAAAGGAAGATCAACTGCTTCAAAGTCATCCTTGAGGCAGACACATTAAAGAAAAAATATCAAGTGTGCTGACCTTACCTGATCAAGTGAGACAGAGGTATGCACACACAGCACCCTCTAATGAAAGAAATCGTGTCAGGATTGCAGTTACCTGAAGTAAGGAAACAAAATGTAGGAGGAATCTAAGCATCAGTCTTAAATATCAGACAACTGCATGATTGAGCCAGAGGGAAAAAAATTATAATAAGTGATGATAGTAATGATAAGTGCACAAACACAAAATAAGAAATCACGTTATATGTATCCTGAGAGAAAGAAAGAGGCAGCAGTGCTCTATCTGTACAAGTTTTTAATCACGCAAAAACAATTTGAGCTTTTTTCCAGCACATGTGAGTCCAAACCTATTCAGTTACCTACTGGAGGGCAGGGGATATTACTTTTTGTAAAATATTACTTTTTGTAAAACGTCCTTGAGTGCACTGACAGGCTAGAGCAACACTACAACAAACAAACCAACCACTTCCCCCACTCAAAACCCCAACTCAACAGCTGTGGGCGCCAGGCATGAAAATAGCCACAGCTAAAAGCTAACAACAGATCTGCTACAGATTCAGACTCTGCCTAGAATAGAACTCCCTGGCTCATAGTGCTTCATCCCAGAGCTTCAGAGAGAGCAGAAAAGCCATTCTGCAACATTCTGCAGAGCAAACCTCCACCATAGCAGTGAGATTTGGCTCTTTCATGGACAGACAAAACCAAAATATAAGCAAATAAACCAGGCAATATTTCACACCATTTGTGGTTCATAAACCCAAATTAAAGATATAACCAATGAAAAGGCCTGGATATAGAAGACAGATCAGGCAGAGGTGCAGGAGCTGAATGCAAAAGAGCTAGAAACAGAGCACAGAAAAACAGGCAAAATAGTATCATAAAATGTGTTTTAGACTTTCCACAGTAGCTTCATTTCAAGTGGTATTTCTTTCTCCCTCTCCTTCTTGCATCACGTAGGAGAAGCAAAAGGCCATTAAAGGGATAGAATTTTCATTTCCACCCCACTGTCATAGAGCTCTCTTTCTTAGGGGGCAAAAACAATCTTCATGAGGGATTTTCCCACACGTGAAATGTGTTTGAAAACAAATACTATTACAAGAGCAGCTGTTTAGAAGACTGTGTCCCCCTGATAGGATCATCCTATATTATCACATTTTTATTTCTTAGCAGCCTCAAGTAGTAAAATATAGAAAATGGCATATATGTAATTCCTGTATATTTTTCTAGTATTGCTCATACTGTTCAAGGTATACTTACCTACTCTACACATCTTGGCAGAATATGCTGAAATATACAGATAGTCATCTTTTACTACTTGGTTATGACCATTAACCAGATGCATTAGGCAGGCTACCTGAAGTAATTTTCTTTCACTGCTCCATTATTAAAAGCAAAGAGTGTTAAATATTGAGTGATAAAATTAGTTTAGGAGCATGACTTCAGCCAGATAAGAATTTTGCAAAGCTCTAAAGACCCTAGACTCCTATATTTTTAGTGATACATTTAATTTATCCCTCACCATGGTTCATGAGCAACCAGTATTGCCTTCAGAGTCCTTCTGAGAAACAACATCCCATGGGCGGTAAAACAGCAAAATGCATTGCCTCTCTCCCTGGGCTCCAGTTGGGAAGCAGATTGCTTGCATCAGAATTATTTCAGAGATGTTATACTTTCCACTCATGTACATGCAATTTTATTCACATAAACGACCTAAAAATAACTTCTTTTTTGTGACATCTTTCTACTGTACCACAGGCAGAAGGATATACATTCATGCAGGACTAAAATGAATGCAGCTCATTTGCATCAGTAAATTGGGGTTGGTGGATTACATTTTGTGTTCATGTGCAAAAGTATTACTAGACATATTACATATTTTCCAGACACTAATGGTGATGATCTTCAAAGAGCTTAGCTCCAAAAGGTCTTTTTTTTAATCAAGGAATATTTCTGAAGGTTTTTATTGGCATTTGCATTGACAAAGCAATGTTTAAATTACAATTAATAGGATGAGATTTTAAAAACAGTTTAAAGGATATTTTTAATAAAAGAATTATAGTTTTGGAACAGACTAATCTTAGTTCTGTGAAAACTAACTAGATGTTAATTTAAAATGCTCGTTTGCCTACTTTGGGACAAGATTAATGTATTTTAAGTGTTGATTTACAATATTTTAGGCACAAACCAAAATAAAATAATGTTGAACTGTATTCAACTAAACCCAAATTTTCAGCAGTTAATTGCTGTTAAAAAAGTTGGAAAAGTTAGATGATCCTTTCTGAATAAAGAAAGACAATGCTCAAAAAATTACACAGGCAAAAATGACTGCTGTAATCCTCAGACAGAAACGTGTTTTGACATGACATCTGGTGGAATAGAGTTTCTAATTAGAAGAAGTCCAAGTGAATGTCAGAGTCAACTAATTATTTTATCAGCCAATTAGGGGAACCAGTGGTTTCACAGAGAGATTACAAAATCAATGAAGGGGGAACTAAAACATTTTGATTTAAAGTGTTTCTAATATTGATTGAAGGGCACATTTGTCACTGGCTACATATTGTTAGGCAGCCCTCCTTGGTTCCCTTCTCGGTTCCCTTCTCTCTGTATATCAGCAGAGTACGGCCACTGTCGGGCTTCTCTGGATGAACCAGAGGCTCTCTGCTGCTGACGGTCTTCCTGTCCTCCTTGGTATTAACTACATTTGCTAAACTCCAGGATTTTTCTTGCCAGATGATCACGTAGCGCAGCGAAAGAGAAATAGAAGGATTTTTTTCTGATTTGAAATCAGAGGAAAAGAAAAAATTAGAAAGACCACCTTTTGCCTTGATTGCCCACAGCCCTGAGCACAAGAAGCAGCTGAACATCCATAAAGCAGTTAGAAGCCACTGTTATTCTGGACCAAGACTTCGCTATTTTGTACCACTGCTACAAGGTTCAATAGAGATTTATTTGCCCAAGGGTAATTCTCTATGCACAAGCAAATCCTCTGATGTGTTGAACCATGGCCCTCAGATACAAGTCCCTCAAGTGACTCATCTCTCTTCTCTATCAGCTTCTGATTGTGTGAATACTAGCACTCTTTATTACAATAAATCAAGCTACTGAAGCAGGAAATCAGATGGCAACCACACACTTTAGACTCCACCAACTCAAAATGTGCATCCCAGACACTCCAGACAAGCATCTCTCCAATCTATTGCTGCATTTAGTCCCCCTGCTCCTGTGATAGCATGCAGTTACACATTTCCTGTAGGTCAGGTCAGTGCTATATATAGGTGCTTCACCAGCATGCCAAGACTTGATCTTATGTCCAGGCTGCTCCTCAGAGGTGGGTCCTTTCATCATGTGACTTTTTTTCCCAATGCCCCAACAGCAGCTCCCAGCTACTGGTATAATTTTTGCATATCTACTCGCAGGTGGGACAGGTGCAGTAGGGCTGATGCACAGCCATCACCTATGTTCATCTGTTTTGATGCACTGGAATGGTCATGATCCAATGGGAGTGATAATGCCTGAAAATATAACATCATGCTGTGAATGTCAAGCATATGTCCTGCATACTCCCTATGCCAGTTCTGAGACTTGTGACTTGAATCCACTCACGATTCAGAAGAGTGTGTAATATCAAGACTTGTAAATTATGTAGATAGTCAATTTAAAAAATGTCTATCATTTTAATAAGGCAAAAACTTCGGGCACTGACCTAGGATTTTACCAAATTTCTCCAAGTATAAACATCCCTTCTGCTTTGGCTCATTTGACTTGTTAATTTCCAGTATTTTCCAGAGCTTCATTTTCACTTACGGTATGATCTTTGTTCTCATCCAGTTTTGATCGTATGAAATCAAAATTCACTGAAGCAAAGTTTGAGTTAGGGACAAAGACCATAAAATAGAGAAATGGAAATATGATTGGAAAAATTGATCACTAAAAAATAAAAAAACCAGCTGTGAAATTCTCTCATATATTTTCAGTTAAAATCAATTTTTATTTAAACTAATCTTTTTTCCCATTAATAGAAGTGTTTTCATTATCAACAGCCTAGTATTGGGGATAAAGTCTAGGTAGCAAAAGTATTTCTTCCTGTCAGAAAAACAAGTGCAACCCTAGAGAGCATTACAAGCCTGTAACTGGTAGAGAGTGCATATGAAAGAATGAGTGTTGTAGTCTTAGTGCACACTTGCATTCACCTTCTTTTCTGTGGGCCAGAATTTCAGAAGCCAGCGCAAAACCCAAGCTGTATTGTGATGCTTCAATTTATACTGAGTGGTGGCGTACAAAGACCTGCCGGGATCCTCTGCACTACTCGGAGTCTACTGTGCCATTCATGCAAAATTTAGGTGATGTTGCCAGGCTATCTTAACAGGCAAGAGAGACAGAAAAAAAAGCATCTCCAGGAGCTGACTTGTGTATCTTTTGTGTGTGTAAAGGATAAATGGACCCCTGGAGCTGTTTCTCTCTTCAGTGATGAGACCTCTTGAGTACACTAAGCTTAGACCGCTAAGTTACACTAAATTAGCATCCACATCATACGTGTGGGTAAATATTCCAATTTATAAACATGTTGATTCCACATGAATGAGTGGCAAAAATCTGCTGAACCCAAGTGACAAAAATGATAGTGTTTTCAGTGTGAGGAATACATGTTTAGTTACAGAAAAGACGTTTGCTTATTTTGCAAAATGTGTGTTCCAATCTCCCTGTTGCAAAACTTTCTGTCCACTCAAGAAAACAGAAGGATATAATGTCTAGGAGCAAGACCTTCACCTTCGGCTTATGAACAAATGGCAGATGCAGACAGAGACATTTTTCCAGATGGATGCTGGTGGTAGAACTGATGCACTCTTCACAACTGCCCCACCATTTACTGAAGGCTCAGAGACCAGGTACTTACTAAAAGCCCAGAGGGACTTTTAAAGTGGATTCTAAAATCTGCCCTTTCAAAATGGTTCAGTTTATTCTGTAAAATGGTTTTAAAGACCATGATAATGGACTCACATTTAAATCTGGTGCTGTTATTTTTCTACTACTGCAGTACACATTAGAACCTCCATCATTGCCATTGGCAAGTTTTTAGTGCTTCGTTTTTATTAAAGAGAAGACAGAACTGTGAGTGATTTTAAGAGAATCTTTTTATTATTAAGTCTTCTTGCATGTCAAATCATAAAATGCTTAGGTAACCCATACTGAAGAGAGGAAAACTGTAACAAAGTTAATTTTATTGGCTTACACTTGGCTACATCACAACATAGACTGGTGGATTTCAATCTACACTCGAGGGACCCCTGGGGGCTTCATGACCTTCTTTTACAAGAGCCATATGGTTTCTGCACATCATTCCATAAATCTAATGGAAATATATCGACAGCTGTAAATTAAACCCCATTGCATTACACAGTGCTGCAAAAGCAGTAGTTGAAAGCCTCAAATGATTGTAATGACCTTCTGGCCGTGGGCTCAATGATCTTGACATTGAACACTGAGTACAACCCAGCTTGCTGTGCTATGGGGAACAGTGCTACACAAGTTGCTTTGTATTTTTCCCACAAAATAATCAATATTGACACAGCTTAATGAAAATTAAGGGAGTGGATATATTTGTGAAAAGTCATCTGCCTCTTTTCCACAAATAAATACCTTCTAATTCTGGGCTGGGCTGGTATAGTCTTCTGCCTAAGATACAACGAAACAAATGTTAAAAATATGAGTGAATTCAAGGAAGAGAAGACCAGGGTATCATCACCAGAGTACTGAGCACTAATAAATAAAACTGGTATCCAAAGAAAAGCCTTCCCATCACTCTCCAGTATCCGTCATCTTTTTTAGTATTTTTACAGCGCTTCTTATCCTTTTTTCATTTTGGTTTTGTGCAGAAAAAACTCAAAACCAATTTTAAATAAGAATCAATTAATTTTTTTTTGCACCAATGCTCAACCCTTGGTAAAGTAAGACAGTAAAAGATTTTTGCAACTCTGCACATAATTTTCAATGTATTTTTGTAGCTTGCCACAGTCTTACCTCACTGAGCTTAAGGCCAGAATGGGTCTTACATCAACTAGTATTGCTTCATATAGACCACTACATTTCATCCATTTCTTCCTCCACTGAACCTGTCACTTTGTGTCTTTAAGTGTGTATTTTATGTATTTCAGAAAGGCAATTACTGTTGATTTTAAAACATAAAAGTGTCCATCCAGCAGCATTTTTTTCTAATTCTTAAGCATCCTCAGCATTAAATTATTTTTTCTTCCCTTAATTTCTGAACAGAAGCCAAGGAGCAGCTCTTAGCTATGCTGTTTCTTTGTAGACAGTGAAGAACCTTTTGATACTCAGTGTCCACTTAATCAAATTACTTCAGCTTTATTGATAAGCTAAGCAAATTCACATGGTCTAGTCCTTTCCCTCTCCTGCCTTAGGTCTCCACACACCCTCCCCGAGACTGCAAAGCCAGCACAAGCAACCAGACCAGTTCTTCTGGTCACCTTCTGTCCCTCAGCTGCCTGTATGGTATTTATGCAGCTGGGCAGTGAATCAGTCTAAAATACACTGGTCCAAAAGAAAGAAAAGAATCAAAGGAGGAAACAATGCAGAGTACAGATCTGGAAAGAGTAGGCTTGCCCTTTTCAGGCAGTGCTCTGGTTTATGCCAGCTTCATGTGCTTGTGCAACGGTGAGATAAAGCACTCTCTTCAGCTCATCAGCCTTTTTTTTTTTTCAAATTTCTCATCTCAGATATTTTAAAGTCACTCTTCAAGTATGGGCTCAGGAGCTAAAGGTCGTCTAAGAGTACTACTCCTGCTAATGGCACTTGGCAAAGCAAAACCACCTGCCAACTGGTATTCATTATTCTCATATTCATTATTCTCCTCTTTCCATGGCCACAGTTCTCATTCACCTTTTCCACAGTACTGGACAAGGACTCAGGTGGAATAGCGTTCGCATTATAATGTTTAAATGGTTTTCAAGGTTAATTGTCTTCCAAGATACAGTTCCCTCCAGCAATGGCATCCTAAATTGCTTAGAAAACATGAGCACATCTCCTATAAAGAGAAATACATGTTCATATTTCTCATATAGAATGATTTCATACATGTGCACATATATATAATGTGTAAAGATTAGTCTCACTCTCACAGATGTTGTTTAATACATTCTACGCAGGGAATAATTACTTGCCTGGATATATGTTTTTTGAAACAGTTCATCTTGGTTTTAGTAGTTTTCATGTTATAATGAAGGCAGAAATGAAAAATCAAATGTCATAGAAAGCTAGGTTTCTTTTGTGGAGAAATCATTGCATCACACATGAATATGAAAAGTATTTCTTTCCCCTCACATTTTCTTGCTTCTCTCCTTCTTGAAAGCTGTTGCTCATGTGTTTGAATGATGACTTTTCCCTACTGCATGTGGAAAGCAATCTGCAGATAATCTTTTCACAGCACATATCCATACCATCCTTGAAGCTGCACATGTTGCATTGTTAGAAATGCAGAGTACAATTTTTGTAGACAGACTTGGAAAGAAACTGCTAAGAAGGCTTACAGATCAGCACAGCAGCACCACAACAGCTAGGGAGGAGATAAAGGACAGTGTCTCATATCTCTTCAATTATATCAGGCATTCAAACCTGCTGATGAAGAAACCAAAGTGACTGCTTTGTGCTCCACTTCCACAGAGAGTGAAAGGAAAAAACCCAGCTGTGTTATTGCATAACTAATGACAACTGTCCCTCTTTTAATTAATGTTAGAATACCTTTAAGTCAAGGGACTTATAGACTTCTAGAGTTTATGGTTTGGCTTTTTGTTGAGTTTGGTTTTGGTTTCTTCCCCACACTACTCTCTAACAACTGACATTTCTTAATAATCTAGCTCATTAATTATTATTCAAGTTTATAGGATTCCTTCTAAGTAGACATTCTCTGATCAAAAGCTCTTTTGGTGGTGTTAATTTCTATACATGGAAAATTTTTTAAATGCAAACCTGTGCCTAAAGATTACATAAAATAATCTGCTATAAGTCTCTGAAAGTAGCATTTTTATGGGGGTTTTCAGTGATTTTGTTAGTCTTATAATAAAGCTCAGAGAGGCAATCAAGTGTTATGCATAATTTATGTGAAAAGTTGATGTCAGTGCTACCTGCCACCATATTTTGACAAAACTCACAAATGAAGCCTGGATAGGAAAAGTCCAATCAAAGGACCAGGGTTGTCTGAGCAAAAGGAAAATGCTGCCATGGAACTGGTAAGAACTGAACTATTCCTCCTATTTAGTCCCTAGTGCACAGGTGTCCACAGCATGAAAAATGTTTTTTCTTGGAAGTGACCTCAGAACTGTCTTACCCTTCTGTCCAACTAAGCAAACCCTTATGTTCCACAGAGGTAGACGACTGTGAACTGCTTCTCCCTGATAAGAAAAATCTTTCACTCTTCAGGGCTACAAAGAAATTTTATCAGTATGAGATTTAAGACAAAAAGCAGATGAGAAGCACTGGTACAACTATGTGAGGATTTCATATTCCTTCCTATTAAAGTAATGAAACAGAATTTGTAGAGAGAAAATTTCTTTATGCAAACTGATAATAAGCAGGAAGAAAAGAATGAGACCTTTCTTATCTGAAGAGGTTATTAAACTCTAAAGAGTTTATTATCTAGTGCCTCTCTGCAAATTTTTCTTGTTTCTCTTTTTTCCCCAAAAAACTCCAACATCCCATCCACATGGAAGCGAATTCCACAGAGCCTCAAAACCAATGATGAAATCTCTAATGGACATACTGAAGTCTCTCATAGTAACACATTGTCAAAGCCAAACTTTTCAGGGATTAACATTTTGTGGCTCATTGGCTTCGGAATAAAGGGGTGGATGAATGTCCTGTTGTGGTGAAAAGACTTCAAAAAGCTTTACAGTATTTTGTAAAAATAGTTTCACATTGCTCCTTCTCATACAATGACAGGAGACATGCGAAAAGAAATCAGGTTCAGTTGTTTTCTCGTGGATCATAACATTAATTTGAAATTATGAAATAATTGTAATAAAAGGCAGTTATATACTAAATGGAGCAAATAATGACCAGCCCTAAGAGTGGAAATTTATCTATGCAGAGTAGGGCTTGCTGTCTCCATTAACCACCATTAGATGAAAGCAAATTCCTGTAATACTTTCAGTATAGGCATGCAGTTCCAAAACTACATGCAAAAAAATCCTTCTTTTATGTGAACCAACCCTGCCAGTCTCCCAGACTGCAGATACATCAATAACGTCCGCTGCCTCCTGGCATGCTCAGCAGTTTGCCGCCTGGGATAGACGTTACCGCATCCTCACACAACTCTGCTCATTTGGGAGATGAGGCAAGACATGCAATTAACTTCCAAGAGAAGGGTTTTCGACTAAAGATTAATTACTGTGAGTACTGAAGTCCACTCTTCTAATTGCCATTAGGCATTAGGAATGTTCTGAAAATAAGAATGTTAAACCAACAATGTCTTTTCAATGGAAGTTTTATATCTGAATATCTTTGACTTGGATTAGCTGGATAATTCTGCAAATGTTTTACATACATCTTGGGTTTTATACACATAATCCAAACCTACTGTGATATATACACGCCTCTCAGGTTATAGATTTCTTTTTAAGAAAATCATTGTATCAAAATACCAGATCAAATGTCATTTCAGCACTTCATGAATAACACATTTTTTAATTTCATAGATAGGTACATACGTAAGTACTTAGAATTGTTTAAGCCAGTCAAGGGAGGTGGTTGTCCCACTCTGCTCTGCACCAGTGGGGCCTTATCTCAAGTCCTGGGGACAGTTTTGGGCACCACAATGTAAGAAGGATTTAAAGCTATCAGAGAGCATCCAAAGGAGATCAGTGAAAATGGTGAAGGGTTGGAGTTGAAGCCACGTGAGGAGCAGCTGAGGTCACTTGGTCTGTTCAGCCTGGACAAAAGGAGACTGAGGGCGAACCTCACCCCAATCGGCAACTTTCTTGTGAGGGAAAGAGGAGGGGCAGGTACAGATCTCTTCCTTTTGGTGACCAGTGACAGGACCTGAGGGAATGGCCTGAAGTTGTGTCAGGGGAGGTTTAGGTTGGATATTAGGAAAAGGTTCTTCACCCAGAGTGGGTTGTTGGGCACTGGAACAGGCTCCCCAGAGAAGTGGTCACAGCATCAAACCTGACAGAGTTCAAGAAGTGTTTGGACAATGCTCCCAAGCACTTGTTTTTAGGGCTACTCTGTACAGGTCCAGGAGTTGGGCTTTGATGATTCAGATGGGTCCCTTCTAGCTGAGGACATTTTGTGATTCTATGATTCGAAATATTTTTGACACAACACAACTCCGCCCATATAAAAATAAATATTATAGCCTTTATCAAAGCCACATTGAATTACTGGGAGATTAGCAGCACATCTGTAGAGAAAGAAGTTATGGTTGCACAGAAAAAAATGAAAAAGTGAGCGTCAATTAGAAAGTTCTGAAATGGAATGCGAAAGTTATCAGTCATCTGAAATGTATCCAAAATTTGCCGAGTAGCCCGTAATCACAATTTATATGGTAAGAAAAGAAACTTTGCATATTACAAAAGAGGGAAAGAGAATGAAAAGGTATTAACTGCAAAATAACAAAGAATCAGCTAGAAGGAGTAATTATTCACCTTTCACAAAGATGGCTTCTACAGAATTACTAGGTGTCTGGTACAAGTAAATACAGAATTGCCGAATTTTTTCTCAATGACAGCTTATGCCCTCTGCTTCCGCTTTCTACTGTTTTCAGTACAGGAGGTCAAAATCCATGGAAGTTGTCCCATTAGCACAGCTTATGTGTTATGACGCAACCTGAAGCAAGATGTTGCGATAAGGGTGAATGGGAATGGAAAGCAATAGCTAAAAGCTAGTGAAAAGGGAGGCTCTGTGGGAGACTGTTGCACTGAACATTAAAATATATACTATGAAAGCACTGGACTTTTTAAGCAGCACTTGTAAAACTAAGTGGTCTTTTCAGGCGACTTATTTTATATGATAAGAAGTGCTCTAATAACTTGTGCACTTAAACAAGGTTGGAAGCATGACCTTCCATGTGCATGGAGCTGGATAATGTCACCGACGGAGATAGATGTGGATAAAACTCTTCCAAAAGTCATCTTGAAGAAACTGGGACACACAGACAGTTTTGTGATAAGGAGAATTATTTCAGAGACCAAAAAAAAAAAAAAA
>VZTE01001814.1:125748-204748 GCA_013397775.1 Eulacestoma nigropectus
AGATAACACACGAATTTCTATCCTTCCACAGGCTTGGGTAGGGCTAGTAATCCACGTCCAAGCCTTTCAGTCAGTTACTGGCATTACATGGAGTAAGGTGCTAGCTGATGCTGGGAGAGGGACGTTGTAACTGAAGAGTTTGTTTCTCAGTTACACAGTTAAAACCCAAAATTCAGGGACTGAATTCAGAATAGTACCCCTGTGTCCCACATGTGTACACTACTGTAATTCTAAGTATCAGTTTATGTATTATGCCCTCAACACTTTTTTCAGTAGTGTAACAATTCTGTATTTACTTGTTAACCATGTATGATTTCAGAAGACTGTGCCTGCCATTTTTCATGCTTGCAGCAGTTCCATTGTTACCATAATCACATACATGGTTTTAGTTGCTATCGAAACTTTTGTTACTGGAAATTTTCCCTTCCCTAAGGTATGCACTTCATCCACTTGGAGCTAGGGGCATTTGCCCTCCTTGCAAGTGCCGAAGACTGTTGGGCCAATATGCACAAATTCAAATCTTTTTTAAAAAAAGGAAAAGCATCACAGAAAAGTTTTCTTAAAAGCCAGGGACAGAGCCTGAGAGAGTGAAAAGTGCGACACTTCTCACTTCTCTCTGCTCCATTGCAAAGCTTTTCTCTAGAACCTTACCCAGCACAGAGCTGCTTGAGTTTGTGCCTCTATAAAGACTTGCTGTACCCATTTCAGCTGCAGGGGCTGCAGCTCCCCTAACAGAGCTCCACAGCTCCCTTTGGGCAGTAACATCCTGACACGTAGTCTTGGTACTGGGGTACATAGGTTTGCAAGTGGGAATGGATTAAAGGGATGAATTCTAAGAGATTCAGCAGTAAGCAGTGAATTGCTAGGTTAAGGTAGTGATGTAAATGGACTTTGGATTTCATTTCAGACTTTTGTGCAAGATGAACCTAAAAGTGACACAGGTTTTTAAAAATTATCATTTCTTAAGTTGTTTTGAAAGTGGCCTTAAAGGAGATTTCCCATGGTTACTTCTTCCTCTTCATGATACATTAAAAAAACCCTAACCATACACAAACAGACAAAACCTCCATCAATCTGAAGAACAGTCATATTTCCAGACAAAAAAAAAAAATCTTTCAGTATAAATGAGCCCATATGTAGACACTCCTTTCAACACCAGATGAAGCTTGGATCTGCCTGCAGACTGCAGAATACACTTAAGAAAGAAGACATTCTGGAAAATTCACAGTTTACCAATGTTCTTCATTAGTAGATTTTTTCCCCACTTCATATCAATCAAAAGCATGCTGGGATGTTTGAAGGGCCTGTGAGGATTCATTTTGGCTAGAGGTGGGCTGCAGTTTCCAAAATCTACAGATTAAATATTGAAATAACATCCCAGCTGTCTTCAATTTTACAGGATGTTGATACAGATAAACAGCATGACAAAATGAGAAATGAGTTGAAGACAGACACGATTCCTGCCAGCAGGATTTCAGTCTGCTTAGAGTAGGGTGCCCAAACAGAGGGAAGTTGGAAATAACATAATCAGTTGCTTATCAGACCTAGGAACCAGTGTAAGTCTGATAGGACTACTGTCAGAATTGCTATGCTTGGGGAATTTAACAGCAGTTTTGTGCCTATGAATGATTACTGTAAAAAATTATTCGAACAGCTCTTCACTCTCACTTGGCTTTGATGTGATAAACCACAGTCTGAATATGAACAGGGATTAGATTTCAAGTAAAACCAAAATGAAGACAAAAAGCTGACACATTGGAACGAGGCAGTTTTCAATAACCAAGACCTGGCCAAAAGAGACAACCTTTGCTGCTGCAACAGTCCCTCAGCTCCCTGCAAACATCTGACAAGAAACAAATAGACACCTCTGGGTGGTCTCACCAGAAAACACAATGTGGAATCAATATGTCATGAGTTAGACACAACTGCTAAAATGAGCAAGTTTCCTGACAAGAACCATTTCTTTTCAGCTGAGCCTGAGTCCCTGAGGTAGCTAGGAGCTTAGGGGAGACTGTGGCAGTCATGCTAAACCACATTTCTTTTCCTCTGCTACAGCCTGATTCCCTGGGTTGCTAGAGCATGTCCCACTGAGGGGTAGGAGCAAAACTTGCAATTGGATTCTGTTTTTGGCAGGTTGCCAAGGCAGAAAGCTGTGAGGTATTCATAGGGAGCCTTGCTTTCTGAGAGATATTCAAATGCTCTGGAATTTTCCTTTTTCTCTGTCCCCTTATGGTATTTGAGAACATCAATGTCCTACAGGGTTAGTACAGGTAATCTTACCTCAATTCTTATCAGGTTTTTACAAGACCTATCAGGATTTTAAAAGTGCCAGTTTTTGTTTCAAAGGTAACTTAATCTTTCACATATTTAGGTGTTAAAAATAATTAATTACTATGGATAAATCACATTCACGGGTTTTTTTCTGATTTTCACGAGCTTTTAAAGTGACAGGTGATTGGCCGGTGACCAAAGTAGTATGCCGTGGACTCTCTGCAAATAAACAGAAAGTCTTCATCTTAAGTTCTAAAAAAATCTGTTTTTTATTTAAATCAGATGGCAAGGAGACATATAGAGTTCAGTGTGATCTATAATTTGTCAAATACCTTAATGACAGTAAATGCTACCTCTTACAGAAATAGTCTTTTAACACAAATAAATATGTTACATAAAATCTCAGAGATGAAACTTCCCAGAAAACCTCTTCAGCCTTAGATCCTTGGTCGACAAAGGTACTACTGTTGTGAACAAAAGGGGTGCTCCAGGAGTGCCTGCTTCAGCAAGAGGTAAAGCAAAGGCAGTCAAGGAGGGCTGTACCTTTCTGACAAGAAGGTCCAGCTGCTGGTGTTCTGCCATCAGCACCAGGACATGCCCGCGGACTGACATCACTCCTCACACTCACACAGCAGTCATGCCAGCAGCAAAGAGCACAGCTCAGCTTGTTTCTGCCAGCCTACCAGCACAGTGGATCACTGTAACAGCTGGGAGGGAGCCTCTGACAGAGTTTTTTGGCAACTTGTTTACAAAATGGAGGAAACCCTCTGCTGTATAGTGCGCTCATTTGTACACCTACCTTGTCTGCCGTTTCTGAAGCCAATACCTCAGAGCAATCTCTAAGAAACATGGAGAGGAGATGGCTTGGTCTCTTTACTGCTCTTTCTCTTTTTCACTGACCACTGTTATCTTGCTGCATTATTTCCAGTTTCTAGGGTTTGAGTTCTTCCACACTGTTTCACTTCTTACCTTTCTGCAGATAAACTGGGCTGTATTTCATGTTCCTGTTAAGCCACTGGATATGTTTAAGGCATAGACAAGCTGAATTTGTTCAAGGCAAGAAAGATTAATTCTAGCCTCAAGGAGTTTGTATTTATAAATGTAAACTTCAGTGAAAACACTAATTCCAATGAGGCCTGATTATTTCATTTCCATGGTTTGGAAAAATTTGTGATCTGATGAAAAGACACAATAGGAGGCTATTTCTGGATTCCTTTTTACCATCGACTATGGTTGTGATCTAGCTCTTGCTTTTGGAGTTTGGGTTTGGGTTTTCTTCTTCGCTTGCTTTTTTACAGTAAGTAATCATGCCCATCAATTCACCAGTGTAGTCAAGGCTAAATGGCACTGGAGAGCACAATCACTGGCTTTTGTTGATAGTTTATTTAAAAAAGAAACCTACTGTCAGGTAAGATGCATTCACACAATTGGGAGTGCTCCAGTTCTGCTGCTACAGTGTGTTGAGTACAGCTGCATTAACTATCTTGTATTTCCCTGTGTTGAATTATCTACAGGAGTGTTTACCATACATCTTGGGCCCAGGAAGAGCTGGGATGCTGTAGGCATCCTCTTCTTCCTCTGGATTCACCACTTTAGATGGGAAATAAATGGAATTGCAAGCCACAGGGATTGCTGTAGAGGACCATAGACAAGCACAAAATGTGAACTGAGATTCAATAAGTAGTAATGACATGAATAAAAAAAAAAGACACAATGAAAATCCTCATAAATGTTTGAAGAGCTTGCAAAAACAGAAGGACAAAGTTTTAGAAGTTAAGCTAGACTATGCAGGACTCTTCATCCCTTGTGCATTTGCACTGTGATGTAGCTTTAATTAAATTACCATATTTTATTGTTTCCTGTCTCATTCAATGAACAAGGAGTTACTCAGTCTGTACATTTCATTGCTATTCATGCTATAGCCTCTGGTCTTATTCTCGACACATCAGTTAAGTCTAGACTGACTAGAGGAATGATTTATTTCTGTATGGATGGCTTTTGCAGTTTAAACAAGCTGTTTAAAATTTATCACAATCATCAATAAACATTATATTTGTGAGAGTAGGCATCATATCCATTTCACAGGTAGGTAAAGGAGACACAAAGAAATTAACACTCGGCTTATTTAATTTTAATCCATTCAAATGACAGCTTAAAATTATTTTATCTACTTGTATCAGAAAATATAATTCTAGTTCTACATAGCTTGCAAATATTTATTCTTGGAATATTAAAAATCCATTAACAATGTATTTCTTGTACAGAATTTTCCAGATCAAAAACTGTGAGAAAAAACAGAACTGTTATCACATTGCATCATACTGACACCTGTGTATGTCATCAGCAAGGTTGGATACATTGGATCTCCTTCACAGACCTGTGCCCCTGCACCTGACAGAGTATCTTATGTGAGCAGCAAGTTATCTTTCTCTGCACGGACATACATTAGAGGAGGCTGGCAAACTTCATCATCAGGGCTTTCCACATGAAACTGTCTGAAGTGCTTCATAAATATGGATGAGTTTCTCTTGTGAAATTAGGCAGTGTGAATCACCCCATTCCGTAGCCAAGTAACTGAAACGCAGAGACATGGATTTTAAACTCCCCGAATTATTGAAAGTGCCCTTTAAGTTTGCAAACCCAGCCTTAATTTTCCAGAGCACTTAACTATTTCTTTTATTGTTTTTCCACATTGTTTCTTGGTATGAGAGATACATTGAAGTCAGCTGTCAGCATGTCCACTTGGTCTGCTTTCAGAAATGTCCCTTATGGCACTTGAAAAATTGTGGAATACCTCACCAGAAACCATTTATGCCATAGACGTCTCATACAAAATCCATGACCAAGGACACGAAAGAGACCAGTTCTATGGTGTGACATTTGGCACCTTTTGTCATGAGGCATTATCTTATTTTCTACAAAGATGTGCCTCAGTCATAGACATTTGTTCCACCCCTACACCAGTCAGTGACAACAGGAATCTCTCCTGGATGCTCTAAGAATAATTTGAAATTTTTGGTATGGGAACACTTCTGCAGTTCTGAACACTAATTTCACTAGACACAAACTGGGGGACGGGTGCGACTGTGTCTACATTCTACTGTGTCTTCCTTTGAAAAGACAAATATGTGACACAGACAAAATCGTGCCACAGTATATTCTAGTCAGGTCCCCTGCCTGGACAAGAGGATCCCACTTTCTCCCTCTCAGACTAGGCAGGGAGAGCATTAGCCCTTTAGTTAGGAGGTTATGGAAGTTACAGAGGACCCACAGGCTCCCATCTCCTCACAAGAGTTGTTAGCGTACCTGATGTTAGGCTCCAGCAAGATGCTGCCTTTTATCCTAGTGAAACCCGAGTGAGGTTGTGTAGAAATGAACAAAAGTGGCCCAAACTGGACTTACCATGGAAAAACAGGCCTGCTGGAAACAAAAGTAGGAAGAGCTATGAGGAGGATACTGCACTGGCTCATTCCCAAAGAATTTCCTCCAACAGCCAGTGTAGACTGGATGAAACTCCTGAAACCTTTGAGAGGAAGAGGTCTAAGTGGCACATTCGCATAGTTACATGTACAGAGACACAGTTTGATTCTTCAATACACTCATAGGGTGTTTATACATCTCTGGTACTACAGGAATTTTTATCTAATCATTTTAAACTTATTTCTTCATGTTCTGTAATCTCTGGTCTCCGTTGCGGATTCTCACTTGGATATTATCAAATAGTGGAAGCTGACAGAAGTTGTCAGCCAGTGCTGTTACATTAGTTACCACAGAGGGTCTCTAAAACGGAACACTTTGTAGCTTTGAAGATCCTTAGATGCTGTGAATCTCTAAGCACGGTGTTACAACCTTCATGGTCAAGTCAGAGGCTTCTCAGGCCTGGTGAGAGCACTCTGGCTCCTGACATCTCCCAAAGGTCTCTCTGATGGCTTCTGGCTTATGTTTTCAGATGTAGTCTCCTTGCTAGCAGTAGCAAGCTGTCCTGAAGAAGTTGGTATTTCTTCTTTCAGTCAGCCCTCCACCCTCACTGCCAGCATTTAGTCTAGGTATACCTTTTGCATTTATAAATATCTCACATTTTGGTTTTGACAAAAGCTTAAGTTCATTGTAGGACGAAATACCAACTGGGTGTGGATATGATCTTTTACTTTAAAAACATAGTAATATCTTTGCTATGACTTTTAAGTTCTGACTTTGAAAGGATGCAAGATTGATCTTCACAATATTTTAAAAAGAAAAGTGACAAAGAAAGGTTGAAAGTCTTCTTTGAGAATTAATTATACATTTTAAATAAATCATACTAGAGATTAAAGGCTTTCTTAATGCACTCATTTGAGGCAAAATTCTCACTCCTTTTAAGCACTGATTGAGTAAAAGGACATATTGGAAACCGGACAGAAGAAAAGAAAAGGACAGAAATTTAACATTAATGATATCTTGAAATCTTTCAGGAAAAAAAAAATCAAGTAATATACTTAACAAAGAGAGAGAAATACTATCTTCCTCTATGTAAGTCTAAATAATACAATAGAACAAAATAATTAATTGAAATAAGTTCATTAAAAATGAAATTAATTATTCTAACTAGATTTGAATCTAGTCACACCTAATAATGAACTCATGAAAAAATGAGTTGATTCAGCCTAATTAGAGAAAGCAAAAGCACACTCAACTCATTCCCTTGACCAGTCAACATTCATCATAGCTTTTCCTGTTCATCTCTGCACGCAACAGCAGCAATAGAAAAAAAGAAGAAAACAGCAGCAAAAATAAGCACCCCTCTCACCCAGCACTGTTTTTTAATCACCCAGTGGCTGAAGAAATTGGCTGAAACACTACCAAGGGATTGCATTTTTATTTTTATTTTTATTTGAAAAGAGACTGACAGGCTGTTGTAGCTTCACACATTAATTGTTTGTCCTGGTATGTAACAGGTTATGTACTCCAGAAGGTCAGACAGCCTGCATAAACAGGGAAGCACTGGAACGGAATATGAACTTCACTGAAAATTTAACCTTACTGAATATTTGCTGCTTTGCTCTCTCAAGAGACCTGCCTGAATTACTTACTACATCTGGACACTTTAATTTTTTTTTTCAGTTTCACAGAACCCCGATAAGACCATTGTCCTCATGGTAACTCTTTAGGACATTCTTTATTTATTAGCAACAAGAGTCAGGACCCACTTTGCAATTATTTTGCCCACCTATAGCTCTTCAGCTAGGTTTTTATTGACTAGGACAGGGTTTTCTGTATATTTAAATACTGATATGGGGACTCAGACATTTTCTTCCACTTACTAGCAGAAGGTTTTCCCAAAAGTGCAACCTCACTGTGAAACCTTCCATAAATTCAGAGAACAGCTTTTTTTTTTAAATTTTTATTTTTATTTCTGGAGTCCCTAATATCTTCAGGCTTGTGCTTCTGTTCAGGAATACCTCTGGCTGTAGACCTTGGAGGCTCACTCAGCAGAGCAGACCTCTGGAGAATCTGGCCGAGGTCTTTGGCTGTGTCACCACCAGAGTTTCCCGAAGCTGAGATATTTACAAAACATTTCTGTTTCAACAGACTGTAGGATTTCCCTGTAGCTCTGGAGAGCTTCCACCTTCCTTTGATATGGATGCCATTTTGCTGGATGGAAACCCTTGGCTCGTGCCCAAGAAGTTCATGCACTTACTAGTCTGAATTAAATTCAGATCTTTAAACTAAAAATATTTCTTTTTCAAATTTTATTGGACTGTGCCCCTCACCCTGGTATAATAGGAGTCACTGGAGTTGATCCTTGTCATTGTTACAACAACTGCACAAAAATCTGAGGAATGCTATCTGCAAGCTACCTGGACTCATGTTACAATTGTCAGGGTCATTTTCTTCTCTTCCCTCCCATTCCCAGCATCATTACCATTAGGACTTAGTTTTGGCTGAGATGCAAAAGAGTCTTTTAGATCATTTTCCTCCTTTCCTCAGGCCCTCTGCCTGATTTTTTCTGCAACACTCTTTGTGAGAAATAAAAAAAAATATTTTTTTCTTTTAATTAAAAAGTACTGAACAAGGTTAGCTTCAGTTCTTGCCAGGCATCAGTCTGATGATTTGTACTGGCAATTTATCACCCGAGTCACTTGCCAGCAGGGACAAGAGTCCCTGAAACTAACCTCTCCACATCAGGCCGAATTTCATTACATTATTTTCCAGTAAAGATTTGATTCTTCAGAGGAGAAGAAAAGGTTATAAATAGGTTAGACACATCTCAAGCCCTTGGGGGTCGTTGTCACAAATTTAGTTATTTCTTTAATCCTGCCTAGCAAACAGCATTCATCATTCTTCATATTCGGCATATTTTAACTGAGTATCTGACTTCAAAATTATTTAATCACATTTTATCACCATGAGCGTTAATATCACTCCTAATTAACTACAAAGTATCTGAAAAATTCTCACTCTAAAACCTTGGGAAATCTAAATGAAAAATTTTATTTAGGACACAAGTTTTCTAAATCTTCTAGGTCTGAAAAACTGGCCTAGAAGACTCAGATGAAAAGATTTTTTTCTAATAATTTTATCCTTCCTTCTCAAATAGAAATAGCTACCCTCCTTACATTCACTTGCTTGTGTCCCATGTCCTCAGCAGATCTAGAGAATTCTGCAGGAAGAAAATAACTAGAAAGAACAAAAATTGATCACATTTTCCAAATGCCTTAGAGCACTTGCTTGGTGTTCAGTCAGACCAGGTGATGGGAATACGAGCATGTTCTTGCTTACAGAGGTAAGTAAACAAGAGGCAGTTCACTTAATTTCGTAAGGCTTAGCTGTTGTGCAGAGGGGCCCAGTTCTTCAACTCGGGTGGAAATATGACAGAGAACTGAAGCAGGAATATGGTACAGCTTTCTACAGAGACAACATAAAATAGATGAACTGCACTTATATTTTTGCTTTCTTACGTCTTGTTGAGGAAATAACAAAAAAATAGGAATGACAAAATGTATGATCAAAAGCCTGGACTTTTGTTCCCTATAGAGGTCTAGCCTGGGTCCTCAAAGCCTTCACTTACAGAGTTGCATCCTCACTATATTTTTCCCAAGAGGGATCACTTAGATTTTTAAGGTGAGGATTATGCTGTCTCCTAGGAAAATGCAATCTGAAGTCACTTTTATGAAATAAAAGCTGCCATGAAGAGTTACTATTTTCTATGATTTTTCTCAGTCAAAGGAAACCCATCTATGTAAATTTTTAAATTAATGGAATTTTTGTATTAGTTCTAACACAACTTAAAAACTCATATTCAAACTCAACTCAAAACAGCTGCTATCATGTGTAGCATTAGAATGTTCTCAGAATTAGCCCCAGAGAGGGAATTAGATAATTAAACATATTTTCGCCTGTAAGCACTATTGAAGACTAAACCCATGAAATTTCTTCATCATTAACTTCCTGTCACTCTCATGCACACAATTGCTCACAGGTGCTCAGGACCACAGCTCGATGCCAGCTGGGTCAGCTTGCCTGTAGCATGTCCTCGTGTCACACAGTCTTAGTGTCTGCCATGGAAGATACTGAAGTACCTGAGGCTCATGTTAAAATAATTTCTGTGATTTTTTAATTCACTGATAAAAAGGTTTTTTACTACTTAAATCCTCTTTGGCTGTGTAAATAATAAGTGCTAAATTTTGTAATTTCTTAGAGCAAATATCCCATTTAAGACAATGCCTGTTTTGGTACGATAAGCTCTTAAATCTGTATAACTATTCAGTGATTAATTATTATGATAATAATTTTTATTATGTTTGGTAAAACATTAACATCCTGATGTAAAATGGAACTGAAGGTTATGTTTACATACAGCACCTGTGTGTTGCAACAGATAACTCTGCAAAAAAGCACATTTTTCATATACAACTATGGAACACTGACATATGACCAGCAAGTGTCCCATTATGCTACTGTCATGCAGTATATATTTTCTGCACGTCTAAAGCAATCTGAAAGTATATTTACTTAGCTCTAGGCTCTGACATTCCCTTCATCACAGAGCTCATACTGCTGTTGGTCCCCTGCCCTTGGCAACATCACATTTTTGTGCAAATGTACTGACATGATGTGAGAGATCAAACCTTTCCAAAACCTGCTTGCAGTGACACAGAGCTGAAGGTATCCACAGCTAGTGTCCTGAAAAGAACAGCTACAACAAAAATATACACCATGGGAGCACTTAACTTCAGAAACAAGAGCTAGATAAGGCTGAGGAAGCTGGTTAGAAGAAGATTAAGAGGCAGTAGTTAAATAGGTAAAATGCTCCCAGGGAATTTAGTGTTGCCTTTTACAATACATGTATTACAACTATTAAAAAAGACCACTATGGAAGGGATTCCGTTCCCCTGTCCTTCAACATCAGTGTGTTAAATAGAAGAATCAGTGAGACTTAGAAAAGAAAAAGTAGCATGTGAGCAAGGAAATCATAAAGTAAGTTATATGTTCCACAGTTTGGCTGACAGATACATTTTGAATCTGGAAAAAAGGAAAACTAAAGGCGGTTGCCAGTGGTCTACCAAAATGATGATGGGGTGATAGACGACCAGTTTTCTGAAAAAGTAAGGTAAAGTGACAGCAATAGAGGGAAAATGGCTTGCAGCTGTGCCAACATCTGGGGGGTTTTACCCAAAGTCTGAAGAAATTAAAATACACGATTGCTAAACTAATTGCCGTGCATGGTGTATCATTTCAGCTAACGTTGGTGCTGAAAGGATGGAATGTGCCACATTTGACAATTTTTATAGAGGGGGGTCAGGAGGAATCCACAAATCACAGACCAGTAAATTTGATGATGGAGATGGGCAAAATGACAGCAGGCAAAGCCAAGAAGGCCAGCAGTGGACAGAGGAACACACACTGTAAAGAGAAAAGACTCAGCGTGTCTCGTACCAGGGAGAGGGATGTCTGCCCATTTATGCCAGCTCTCTCTCAGGGTATAATTATGTTATTTTTACGTATCCCATTCTATGTCTCACTGTTGGTAAAATTCATCTGCTTCTGGTCCTTGATTGTAACTAATGTCATTCACATTTTGACAGTTTTGATGGGCTATTCACGTTCTCCCTATTCCCTCTAAGCGTAAATGACACAAATACAGATGACAAATTTGTTTTCCCTCTTTGAGAAAATAAATACATTCTCTCACACCCAAGAGACCACAGCTGCATCTTTTTCATTCTAATAGTTCAAAAATTTTTTGTGTTCTTCAGCCAAGGAAAAAACAATTCTTTCTGAGCTTAAAATGCTCCAGCTAGCTAATTTAGGAACATTTGGTGTTCTACAGCATTTTGCAGTTGCCCTCAGAGAGCAGCCGAAATACAGACTTTTATTTTAAGATGGAAAATTTATGCATCTATAAACAATGACATTCAAAATAATTGTTTATACACATTGGAGAGAAGTAGCAGTTAGGAGAATCCAATCACACATTTGTTTTAGTCAGAAAAAAATCAAATCAATAAATTATAGAAAACAGGAAGTAATTTTAAATTATTTCTTAGTATGTATAACATTCTCCTGAAAGTGAAATCCTGTCTTCAACAGGAAAAAAAAAAAAAACAAAACCGAAAAAAAAAAAAAAGAAATTTGAGAAGATTTTTTTTGGAATTTAAAGTTTTAGATTTCCAGTCTTCTTACACAAGACTTTCACAGGAAGTTTCTTTTCTCCTAAAGAAAGTGCTTTGTCTTGAAATTGTTGAGCATTTTAATTATGTTTGGAATTCTTACTGTGATTTTCTTCCATCTATTTAGTGAAAATATTAACATCTTCACAAATAAAATTTACATAGAGATTTTCTGAGTCACTTCCCGCTTGTTTTTCTTATCTATTATTACTGTCATCTCAACAGTAAAATAAAAATAAAAAGCTGGTTTTTTATAATGCTTATGTAAATATGTTTTGCACTGCTGGTGTTTAATCCTTTATTCAGATGATGAACAGTATCCATTGCTATCTTTGTGAATCTTGAAATGAAAAGATTTTGAAAAGCCAAACAGGTGGTGAGATACTGTAGCTTCTTGGCTTTGAATTTATCTAAATATCCCAAGCTTTTTTTTATTTTCTGTATAAGAAATTAGTAGGATTTACTTCTTATAACTTCGAGAAAATAGTGTCTCACAACACGGTGTTTCTATTCAGTGTACAGGATGTGTGTACCAAAACTGCTAGAGACAGTGAAATCAATGTAGGAGAGGAATAGAATGGAAAAAAAAAAAAAAAAAAGGTATGTCTGTCTCGATTCTGAGATGGCTTCCAGAGTTTCATATTTTGAAGAATTCTGCATGTATCCTGCAGAACTCCTGCACTGCCAGTCTGAATTGTTTGGAATGGTCAGAGAGCTGCCTCTGTAATCCTCTTCTCTCAGCCCTGTGCCTAAGCTTGGTGATCTTGGCCATTTTCTCCAGCGCAGAAGTCTACTGTGTAGGAAAAAAGGGGACACAGCTTCCCTGAGTTCAGTTTTACTGTGCCACAGACAGTAAGGCGTTTCTCAGCCTGACTGCAGAAACCATGCCTATGTTCCAAAAGGAGAGGATTTGCATGTTCTTTGTTTTGAAGTATCTTCCATACTAAAGAAAGAAGGGAAGCTTACCACAAATCACTGCATGGAATTAAATTCATCTGCTACAGAAGGACAGAGAATTTAGCAACACCTTCTGAGGTTTGAATAAATGACAAGCAGTATCAAACTTGATGCTTTAGTATCAAGTTGCAGCAGCAGGAAAAATGGTATAGAATCAGTAATGTACCAAATTAAGTACATCAAATTAAATGTGACCTCTCATCTCAAAATCAACTCCGATTATCTAATTAATGATGAGAATATTGGAAAAGTCTTAGGCTGCAGGTAGAGAAAGACATTTTTAGCATCAGTAAATACAATCCTTCTGCAAAGACAGGAACAGAGTAGTTCTGTCTACCAGTCCCCAGCCAGAGAGCGCCTCTGCTCCCGAAACCGTGATGAGGCCAAAGGGCTGCAACCATGCAGCTGAGAGCAGAATGGTGTTCAAGCACTGAAACACTGTGAAAGATATTGAAAGAAATAGTAGTAATAATAATAATAATAATAATAGCTATAATAATAATAAAACATTGAAAGGAAACATTGATCTGGCTTGCAAAGCATAAGCATATATGGCAATGTGTGGACTTCACCGAAACTAAGTAGAGCTATCAAGGATAAAGTCCAGTGATTTGTCTCAGTGGATGAGATAAATGTTACATAAGCAATATAAACTGTAAAACTGAAGGAAGGACTGGCACACCTTTTGGAGACAAGATCTACTCAGGGGCTCAGTGATCAATAAATGCTTTTCCTGTGTGATGTTACTTACATCTTATCGAGCCTTCAAAAATTGTTTTTGCAAAATCTTTCTCAAAGACATCATGGGATGCAACTGCTTTTATGACGGGAGTTTCTGTATGGCAGATGCACCCGACAATAGTTTCTGTTAGTTCTCAAACAGCTTTCATTTTGAGTACTTCTCCTATACATGAACACAGTGTGCTAACTTCCCATTTGTGTAAATGATGAAGGAAATTCTTGTTTCGGAATGTTTCATACCAACCTTTCCTAGGTAAAAATGATCAGAGAGGTTTCAAATAGATTAAAAATCAGCCTCAATGTATTCTGTTTTAAAATGTCCCCAGGGACCTTTTCAGTCACAGTTTTAACACTAGTTGCCCTGCTCTGTCTGCTTCTCTGTAGCTCTCTCTTTTTAATAAACATCTTCGTTTTCAAAACTGGCTTAGCCTGAAAAAATGCAGGTTTTCCTTGGGGACCAAGGAGAATTTTTCTGCAGAGTGTAAAGCACATTCCCAAAGTGTTCAGAGCTAAAGATCATTAAAAATAAATTACTCATTTTGAATATTTTAAGAGCCATTGCTGTAAAGATTAGAGGTAGCTATCTGGCTTGTTATAACTTGGGAAATCACCACTAAAAAGGAGAAATAGAAATAACTGGAAGCAAATGAGAACTTGTTTATAGTTCATGAAAGATTAGTTGCGCACATATAAGTTAACATGTGTCATTTTCATAACATGTTAATAAGTATTTTGTATGGGGTTTTTTTTACTTGTCTTTTGAGGGATTTTTTCTTTGTTCATTTTTAATAGAGAAAAATGGAAAAAACCCCAGGAGTTACTTTTTGGTGTACTTGAGCAAAAATCTATTTGTCCTGATGAGGTCAATTGGTGAGGAAGGATGGGAGAAAAGCATTTCCACTTTGAAAGTGACCCTCCATCACTGCTTTATTCCAGACAGGGTCATAACTAACTTGTGAAAATATCAGAAATATTCACACAAGTCATAAACCTTTCCTTGGTCATTCCCTGCCCATGCCTGCCCACTTGGGTAGTTTCCCAACAAGATAATGGTATCCATCTCCAAATTATTTTGGAGAAATGAATTGACTCAGCCCTCCTTGGGATAGTTTTGACTGGTGAGCATCATCTGCTCGAAAAAACTTGAGAAATGAACAAAAAAAAGGTCATCACTGCCTCCTTCATCTTTCTCTCAATCAAGGCATGGGTAAGAGCATGTCAGGAATCTGCAGAGGCACTGGTCCTGCTGGGCAGAGACATCTCAGCCTGCCACAGCCTGACCCTACAGCTTGGGCTGCGCAGGCAGCTGTGGGACATACACCTTGCCTGCCCATGTATGTTGGAGCAGATGCAAGAAGGAAAATGCCTGCTTGGTTTGCAACTGGATTGTTTTCCAAGGAAGCAAGTCTTGCCAGAAAAATACAAAGAGATGTAGAGAGACAAATAAGGGGTCAAAATTCTTCCCCACTTTCTTGCCTATACTTGGATGGAAATAAAAGTACAGATAGTCCATTTTGTTCCTTTACACATTTGAAGATAATAACCAAGCTGCAAATAGTGAGCTGAATGACAAAACTTCTGACCCTCTAACTCTTTTTCCCACAGTCTTACACAAGCTCAGGGCCTTTGAAAAGTTTGTGGTGAAAAGGCCCCAACCTCTGGCCTTTAGAAACACCAATGGCAGTCTCCTAAAAATAAAAATACTCATTTCCCACTTTAATTGCACTTCAGCGGCTCTATTACCGTCCTTCAAAGAATACATTGGCAATGTATAAATCAGACGTTTGCTGACTAAAAAAGAAAAAGTTTTTTCTGGTGTAAACCTTCTTTCTCAATGAGAAAACAAACACAAAGGAAAGACCTGAAGGCCATTTTCTAGTTTTTAGAGGCACGAAGTGATGCTTAGACTCATAGTCTATATAGAATTACAAGTCAAAGAATTTAAATTACAGTGGCGGTCCTCATGAATGCTATGTAAGCTTGTGCTCTAATATGAATGAAGAACCAGATTCCCTTACTTCAGAAAATGTAGCCAGCTAGACTGACAGGACAAGTTTCCTCAATACCTATGGAGGGAAGGATCATTTTCTGGTAATTGTGGGATTTAAGACTCTAAACAGCATCTGTTGACAGCTAGAAGATGCACACAGCTGCCCAGCTCTGCCTCATTCTCTCCCTTATCTACACGGATAACAAGACTTCAGATGTTCCTCTTCCTGACATTACAGTTGAGCATCTCTAACATAGAAAAAACAGGCACCAAAGCTCCCAGGTTTCTTTATAGTTTGGCCTTATCCACCAAAGAAAACCCTTCTAAGTTCATGACACATTCACAGGTATATATTTTTTTTTTCTTTTCTTCTCTGTCCAATGCTCTCCCCCTCTCAGACTAAACAATGTGTGCGCAATATAAAAAAGGTGGCCCTACAACATTTTGTTTTCAATATGATATTATTTTATTTTTTTAAATTGGAAGGTTTTACAATGCAAGTGACCACCAACTGGATGTATGCTTTTTCCTCAAAATTTGAGTTTGATAAGCTTACTTGAGGTTAGAAGGGCAAAGGAGAAATTCAAGTGCAGGTCTATAACTGCTGCATATAGAAACCCATATTTTATGGGGAAACATCCAGCTGTACAAAAAACAGTTAATGTAAAAAATCTTTTTGCAAGTTCATGCCTTTTCTAGCTATAGGCATCCAGTTTACTTTATGAAAGAGAATCTTCAGCTTATACTACAGCTCTAGGTTAGTGATTAGTAGAAAATCGTTATTTCATATGCCACTTGTTATTAATGATCATAGTATTTGTTTAATGACTAGTCTATTTTTTCCCATGTTCCCATGACAGCAATTATCACATTGTTTCAGGAATTGTGATTAAGGATGGTAATTTTAAAGGGTGTAATTTACTTCTGATTACTATATTGTGTCACGTGAATAGCTATGCTACGTTATGGTGTACACTACCGTGGCAAAAAAGAACGAAAGAGAGCCTTGCCTGAGGCATGATGGAGAGGAAGGAAATTAAATGTTAACATGAAGGAAAGCTTCTGTTTAAGCATACAATTGCTTGCTTGGATACAGCATTCTCAGATGGTCACCGTGTGGTGAAGACAAACTGAAGACAGTGTGGAATTATGTGTATTCATAAATATTTTCTTTTAATCCTCAAAAATTGTTCAAATCCTAACAGAATGGCTGTTGCTAAAGTTGCCTATCTACAGAAGTAACCACGGTAATACATGCTTATTTACATAGAGTAACAGAGGCAATACTGCTTGATGACAGTGAACTGTTACAGCCTTATGTGAGGCACCTGAGTTAGTCTTATATGTTTTTTTCTGTTTCCTATCATCAAGTATATAGCACCCTAGGCTAACAAGAACTACATTGCTTTATACCCTCCTATATTATTTAGATTATTGTACAGACAGCAACCTTGTTTACTCCATTATCGTAAAACATGAAGTACAAGAATTAAGAGGTTTCTGAAACAGGTATTTCACTTGTACAACCCAGTCTCTTTAGCAAAAAGTCTTTTAGACTTCTGCCAGTCATGTATGCAGAATTTTTTTGTCATGATATTTATGCCAGCAGTATAAGAATAATAAGGAGCAAACTTGGAACCCTGTCACCTTTCTCTCTTCTGGCTGTATACTGGAAAACAACTAAAAAAACCAACTCAAAAATATTATAGATGTCCTACAGCCTTGGGGAACAGCATACTGACCCTTTCTGTTCAAGCAGTGGAACAGTCACAACAGTAATTACACACTTCCTTTGTTAATATGGAAGCACTTCCTTTTTTGGTACTGGAGCAGACTGCCATAAAAATGTCACCTGATCTAGCAAGGCACCCATTATCTCAGGACATTTTGTACATATAACTTTCAGTGGATTACTTCAGCACTAGAGCAAAATGAAAAAAATAACTTGGATCTTAGTGCTTTCCAAAAAAATTTAGAAGCATCCTTTTCACCAAGCCAAATCCTTCAAGCTGCTAATGCTGATGAACTGTTGGCTAAGAATGCCTAAGACGAAAAATCAAATTCCAGTGAAGGTCACAGACAAAGTTGCTAGATCTTTTGAAACATTAAGTGGTAATGAAATAATACACTGAAGAGAAAAATAAACAATAGGGCCAAAAAATCTATGTTTTGCTCTTTGTTTTTAGACTCATACAGCTCTCTGACATGCAGTTGTGTATGTGGCTGCCTGCTACATCCACGTTATGAAATATTATATCTCCCCAAAAGGCCCTTCAGCAGGCAAAACTGCTAACTTTCATGTAAAGACAGCAAGAAGTACCACCATATCACTTGAGGCCCTTTGAAAACACAAGTACCACAAACATTTAACCTGCTCAGTGTTGAAGTTAGAATTAAACAAACATCCTGAGGATGGGGACAAAGGAACCACCTATTTTTTGCTGTTTCAAGTTCAAGACGGAGATAAAATCAGATGCCTAAGTAATGGATTCCCATAATCACCAGAACTTAAAATAATGTCAGGGCAACCTGGCAATGAGAAAAGAATCAGTTTTGCTTATTTCTTAAAATTTTTCCACTTCAAGTTTCCCACCATACAGTTCAGGCATTTATTAGTGAAGAAAAACTATGGAGAAAGACAAAGTCTCAAAGAGATGTAGAAAAATATGACAGGTTGATTAACTAGCTTGAAAAGCATTGACAATGGCTAAAGGAAAAGGGTGGATCATAAACCTGAAATTCCGTATTTGTTTTGTGAGGTACTGCCAAACAATTTGACAGACAAGCAAAGCAGCTACTGCCAAACCACTCTATAGAAATTCCCTTTCCTAATATAGTTGTGGTATGGGATATTTGTCCACATCTCAGTAAAGTCTGTAGAGTACAATTATGGTGTGTACACAGGATATATATATGGAGGTTATTTTCTTAGTACTAGACCTTTCTAACAAGAAGCCTTGACCAGTCCAGCAATATCACTTTTAAATTTGGCCAAATTAGTCTACAGCTGGTGCCAAGTTGTGTCCTTTGGTTTAGCATTTTATTTGCTTGATATTTTTGGTGGAAAATTGAGATTGCTGAATCAGGGCTTTTGTGCTTTTTTCCTTCTTTTATAGAAAAACATCTGGTTCCTAATGATTAAAGCTCAGCAAATGGAAAAGGCTGGGCACTGTGGATGGCACTTTTTTCAAGAAAAGGACACTGAAAGTCATGCTTAAGTTCAAGCTCCCATTACAATTCACAGAGATGTAGGGCTCAGCTCAGATGCCTAAATGTAGACCTCCAGTAGTCTTCGAGTTACATTGTGATATCCACTCAAGGGTTGCACGTATGAACAGAGTTAATGGAGTTTAGCAAGCAATTCGTGTTTCTCTAAAGCTCACACCTAAGACTGAGGTTAGTTGTTCAAGCAAAGTCAGAATGCGCCATTCCAGAAAACCCAGGTTACCCCTCCCAGCCTTCAGTCAGCTATGCAGAGGAACTCTGGTCTCTCATAGGTCGCACATCGTATCCCACATCCCGAGACTATGTGAATATCTTGGAAATTCTAGGATAACTCAAAAAGCACACAGCACCTCCGTCAGGGCAACTGTCTTGAATGCAAGATCTCCACTGACTACAGTGCATAGTGGGCGCATAGATAGCTCCCTTGCATGTAGATCCCCAAAGAATAGAGAGCTTTTTTAGGGGTCATAGTCATAAATGGATTCCCATCCTTTGAATCTGTGAGTGGAAAAATCCTTAACTCACATAAGTCCAAGGCTCTTGAAGCACAATACTGCTGCTATGGTCAAAATTTGCTCAAATTTTGTTTCCTCTTTTCCTCTGGCTTTGTCACCTGGAACACAAGAGATTTGGTAAGTAGTGTTCTCGGCATTATTTTTTAGTTAAGCTCAAAAGTGGTATTGTGGTTTTTTTGCTGACTTATCCAAACTGGATATATAAAGAAATGGCAATATTATTTGCCTGGTGTTTCTCAAACTTAGCCTTTGGATGATTTCTGGAATAGCTTAACTGAAGTATGTGTTGGGGTTTTTTTTCTTTTCTTCTTTTTTTGCTAATAAATAAAAAATGGTGAGAATCATAGGGTTTACTCTTCTGCAGTAAGAAAATCTGTCCTTAGAAGACTGTCCAGACAACAGCCATTTGTGTCCAAGCAACAGCCTCACTCATTCTGCTCTTTGACCTCTTCCTCTTAAGTGACTGGACATGTTCAAACAATGACAAATAGAAACATTGTAAACTCCCTGAAAAAGGTTCGCATTGGTGAGGATGAAGCTCACAATGTGAAGGTCACAGAGCAGATGAGACTAAACACACCTCAGGCAATAATTCTGGCTCTCACAGCGTTAACATCAACCATGGCATTAACAAGACAGCTGCAAAAAAAAAATCTTATATCCAGCAACAATAACACAAATACCTAAGGACAGGTTGTGGGAGCCTCTTTTCTATGACAGCTGTTAGCAGAGGCTTCAGTACCCTAAGTACCCTTATCCAGTGCCTGCTACTGCAGCTTTCTACAGCGAAGATCTACCTGACCTGCAGTCTCTGTAATAGTTCACGTCTCTTACATTATTCAGATGAAATATCAAGGCTTCAATTAAATTACAAAGGTTTTCTTTGTGGATTTCTCACCCTTCCTGGCTAATTTTTTTTTGCTTGAATAATAGGGAAACAAGAATGATGCTCTATCAATGACCATTCTCGTATTACAGCCACCAATCTCGTCCATCTCAATCCACTTCAAATTGCAATTTAGGATGGTTTGAAATGGTCAAGCAGTTCTCGGTTCTATTTGATGTGGCACTAACCATTCCAGGAGCACACAGACAGGGATTCAACAGATGAAGCACCATTAGAAAGATGATGGTACAACAAGCATAGTCACATAGGATAGTCACAGGATAGCAGTGCTCTAAGCCAGTTGGTCAGCTGGTCTCTTCCCCACTGTAGGAAAACACTACATGGCTAGCAAGTGTTTATGTTCTTCCTATATAAACCCTTACTCCCTTCTTCACCATTTTTACTTCGTACTTCTCCCATTTCTCTCAGGATGAAATTACTTTTATATCAGCTGCATTTCCAAAATCTTGAGTTCTGCTCCTTCCATATCACATATTCAGGGAAATGAAAAAAAACCTAGTAGCAGAGTTATCATTTGAACAAAGTTCCTCTTGTACAAACCACCTTGAAAAAATGGAAAAGTAAAGCAGAGGGCTTAACTTCGGAAATCCACCAGTGGAACTGAACCCATTAAGAAACAGGCCTGGAACCAGTATAATTCACGTTATGCATCTAAATGTTTCTCTGTTTTTACACAAATGAAGAGTGGCAAGTCCCAAGGAATTTAATTAAATAACAAAATTTTTACATTTTGCATTTTTTACAGTTCAGATAAGGGCTGTGGTTAATTAACATGTTATCTTAGTAATATTTTTAATGTTTGTTTATTTTATTTTATTTTATTTTATTTTATTTTATTTTATTTTATTTTATTTAATTTTAAGGTTTCAGTCAAATTTTGGAAGAAAAAAGCATCATATATAATGTTTATTAAACTGTTAAAATAAACAGTTGATGAATGACTTACCCATGCTACCCAATGGATGCCTAAAAATAAAAACATGTGCAGAATCCAAAATGCTACATGAACTATTTGCAAAAAGAAAAAAGGGAATTCCGCCAGCCCCAGATGTCAGAAGATAATACCATTTAATTTGGCATTGATGAGGCACATTTCATTTAAGATACTCCTATTTATAGAAATGGGGTGACTTATCATAGGTTCATAGAGTATGTATTTTCAAATATGGAGTACACGAAAATTCACATCTCTATCATTGTGCTATTTTTTAGAATTTAAATAATATGGCATAATCTGACCTTCAAGACTATTCTTGTAATTCACCAATGTGTCATTTTCCTCTTCAGCTCCTACAAAAAATCAAATACTTGTAGGTACTTTTTCTCAGGAGAGATTTATTTTCTAATTAAAAAAATTAAATCTGTCCACAACTACCTGCTCTGTGTTTCTGGAGTCACTACAAGACCTTAAAAAGGGTTTGTTCATAATGCTTAGTATTTAACCAGAGGATATCTCTTTTCCAACAAATTCCTTCCTTTCCTCAATGACCTAGCACTTAAAAGTCTTTGGTTTGATTACAGTAAATTCTGAAGCTGGCTTTCCATCATACAGTATATCCTACCTATTAGATAAGAATTGCACAAAAAATCTTCCAAAAGAAATAAAGGCAAAGGAAAGGAAGAAGCTGTTTCTCGGAAGGTAATTTGTCAATTGAAAACAGAAAGGAGTCATAATATAGAAATGTTTGTAATAACCTGCAAACCTGATGCAAAATATCTACCCTTTCTCCTCCAGAATACCCCAAGTAAAAGTAATTTATTATTTTATCTAATGATGCCAAATCAGCCCTGGAATTTTGTACTTGTAACAGTGCTCTTCTGACATGTAAAACAGAGGCTTGTAGGGAGAAGTAGTGGGAAGGATCTCTTACGGAAACTGAGAGAATAATTTGGGAAGTCGGACCAGGGTTTTATCACTCAGAAAGCAGATGAAGAGGATAACAGATTTTACCTACCCTAACGACACTTCCTTCTCCTTCTGTAGTGTGCCATTTTCCTGATGTGATTGGATGATTGGTGATTTTTCTGCTCGGCTTTAGCACCATAGACAATTAAAACCAGAAATTGTTAGACCTCAGAAAAGGTTTTCAAGTTCTTATTTTTCACTAATTGGAGATGGTTCAAGGAAGTAGGGTTGCTATAGCAATATGAAAAAAAATCTCTTTGAGTTAATGTAAGTTTAATTAATACACAGGGACACAAAGAGAAAGAGGAAAGCTATAAATACTGAAATGTCACATCATGTTACCTTTAAGTGACTAAACAAGATGTATGAAAGAATAAAGGTCTTTGTAAGCCATATTACTAAGAGTTTTTTCCTGGGCTCTGTCACAAAAGGGTGTTGCTTACCTCAAGAAATCCTGTGACTAAGAAAGCAAACTGGATTCTGGATTCCAGCATGCAGAAATACTTTTACCCCACAACTAGATCAAGAAATGTCAATGGGAAACAACAACAGCAGCAGAATAAATTAGAATAAACAACAAAAACTAGGTGGTAATTCACTGTACAATCACTTTCTAGCAGAGAACTGCAAGAGGAGTTACTTTTTCTTTCACAGCATAAATCACTTCCGAAGTGTGCCCTGCTCAGCCTTTTCAATTCCTGGCTCCCATCCATTTCTCTAAAGGATCCAGAAACATCTAAAACTTTTCAGAAAATACCAAAGGCCATCCTATGAGGAACTGCCGTAAGAATAGTTTGGTGAAATTTTTATATATGTTTAGTATTTTTATATATGTTTAGTATTTTTATATATCCCTCCCCCTTTTGTTAGTATAGTTGCAAGTGGGGGAAATAAGGGATCGTGTACAATGTAGCTCTTTATTTTGCTTGGAATCATTTTTGACCCATCATCTGAAGAGTTATGAAACTTTAATGTAACCGGTCACAGTTTAAGAAGAAGAGGTTCAGTCACACAGAAAACCCCCACATGCATTGACTTTGCCTACTGGTGCATCACCAGTTTAACTTTTATTGGCTGCAGCCAGAATCAGAAGGTCTCACAGGCAAGACACTGCCTTTGCACGGGCTCACCCTTTAGCTTTATGCTTGATTCTGTAGCGTCGACAAACAACCAAGTCACAGCCTCACCTCGAACAATGCACTTAACACATCCCACCCCTGTATTTTCCAGCCGTCATACCACCCAAATTAGTATGCATGTATCATATAAATTAAAAAGGACTTCAGCCTTATTAAAGGGAAACCTTAATATTCACTTATTCACTTAATAATAACTAAGAATATGCAACCAATGTCTTGAACCCATACAATTGTTCAAAATTTAGTATGCAAGAAGTTGATTAGAAATTGGCAGTCAGATCCAATTTAAAAACAGCGCAATACTTCTATTCTCTTTGAAACAGAAAATTCTTCAGCTTGACCATTCAGCGTAGACCAGGAGATACCAAGGAATCGTGAATTTTTACTTACACCCATTTTACATAATAAGATGCTAATAACATGAAGACAGTAAAATCTCCACTCACAGAATTTTGGGAAGTTGCTTGCTGCTGTGCATAAGCAATGTAAGATGTAGTCCTCCTGAATTGGTAAATTTACAAGTGTGGTGGATGATTTTACAAAAATGAAAGACAGTGGAGAATGAGATCTCATAAAATCTCCAAGGCCATGAAATACCACAGCTTCATAATTCTTCTTCTGACATGCAATCATAATAAAGCAACTTCTCTCATCACATCTCAGCAAGCACAGAAAAAGGAATCTCTTTAAAAACTTTTCTTTCAGACTTTTCTTTCAGAAAAATACCTCGAAGGACAAATTTCTTGAGTTTTTTTCTTCGTCAGCTGATCTTACTTGCATTTTCAGTTGGCATTTTCAGTTGGCTGTATAGAATGACTGAATTACTATTAAGAAAGGAGTTTTCACCTTTACTTCAAGAAAAAATTACTCTCAATACAATGTCTTTACAGTTTTGTCATCAGATTGTTTCATTCAGTTTCTACAAGATCATTAAAGCTCCAAGGACTTAGGTTTATAAGGCTGACAAAAATGAATATAAAGATTTTAAAGTGAAATTTCCATTAAGAAACTTAAAATTTCCTGTTTCCAAGATAATGATCTTAGATGAATGTCTGCTTTTTAAAGCAAATATCATTGCCCCAATACATTTGCCAGTGACCATAAAAAAATGAGAAGAAAGCAAGAAATGGACAGTTAAAGGACAAACTTGCCACTAAATATTACTATGAAAATAATTCATTTTAAAACCAGCTGAAAATGAGCACCATTAGCCCAAAAACCATCAGCAATGAAAGCTGATACATGAAATCTCTCCCACTGAATGCCAATATTTCTCCTGATTTCAAGTCCTGAATAAGAACTTTAAAAAAATCAATTAAACACTATATTGGTCAGCCACTTTTGAGTGGCATCCCAGATTTTGTGCAAATCAGCAGGAATAAGTCCAAATTCAAAGAAACTGTATTTATGGTCCCTGCCAACTCAGAAACACCCCACGTAGGGAAAGCAAGCATAATATTAGGGAGACTTTCTAGAGGAAATATTTGTATAGTGTTGCCACAGCTTATCGTCAGGAGGCAAAACAATACACAGAAATGTTGATATTATAATTTAGGAGCACTTGCTTGACAGGTTTTCCGCTTGTGAGATCACTTGTGATCGCTTGTACTTGCATAGATATCTCTCCATGTCCAGTTCTACAAGCTGAGGCTTCTAAAACGGATTTATCTTTCATTGTTCTGTGCACAAGTGTTGCCCCTTTAACTATGTGCCAGAATTTGGAGGTTTTGTAGCAGAAAGGAGAAATCTGCAACAAAAACCCCCACATTCAAGTTCCCACTTAAATGGAGCCCAGTACACACTCTGCAGACTGTACACAGCCAACGCCGTCTCTGACAGCTCTCAAACCCAAAACAATGTCCAGATCCTGGGAACTATCCCATTGCAGAAACTGCCGTTCACATCTGGAGCAGGCAGCAGGCAGTCAAAAGTGACACCTTGCAAAACTTGCTCTTCATCCAAGGCAAAAGGTAGCATACTACTTCTCAAAGCATATGACAGAAATCTAACAATGCAGGGTGGTTTTTTTAAACAGCTCCACTGGGGTACTCCTCTTGTTCCCGCTAGGAAGCTTGAAAGCAGGGAGAAGAGTAAACACTTAGGGATGGCCAAGGACTTCAGTCAATAGTAACAATAAAAGAGCATGAATCATGTCTTTTTAGCAAGTTCATATAAACTTTTTCCTGTTGGCTTGAAACTCTCCCCCATTAAATAATTGACTTGCAAGAAAAAAAAATGTGGAGAAACATTGTTGCCTTATGAGGCAACAGTAAGAGTTCATTCCTAGGCAATGGGTGATGCTGCTTGACAGTGCCACCCTAAAAATAAATCTATAGGGAAGCAGGCATCATTCCAAACTGGAGTTATATTTGTAAATAAGTGCTTGAATTTAATATGAGTTCCCTCAAATTCTTCATAAGTTGAGTCTATTGCCAGTTCCTATTTTCTGTCTAATGCCCACAGAAGTAAATAAAGTTCAGTTTAAAAGAATGTATGATCTGAAGAAAGTTGCTATTAAAAGATGCATGGAAGAGTTTTCAAATGACTTTTTAATGACAGTCACTAACAGAAACTGCCAGCAATAATTTAAAGCAGTTATGAAGAATGTGCTGTAACTGGTGGACAGAGGCAGATCCAGTTCTTCACTATCTCCTCCACAGTCCCATCAGTGGATGCAGAGGCAGCTGTGCCACTGAGGAAAGTGGAATTCACTGTATGGGCCATTCACAGCAGGTAAGTGCCCCAACAGAACTTGCTGGAGCCAACTGTAACACAAAGCAACCCCAGGGTGCCTCCAGCTGACCAAAAGTTAGATCGAGAATCTATGAGCACAAATGCGACTTACGACACTTTGCTCTTGGTTGTACTGCATGATGAGAAAACATACCTCAGATTCACTCATGGGCTTGGTATAAACATAATCAGATAATCAAAGCTCTACCGATTGAAAGGAGGAAATGACATTTGCATTCAGGAACTCTTTTTTATCTACCTCTGCACACAATTCACTGCATGCTAAAAATATGAGAAAAATACCAAAAGAATTATCACTTTCCAGCAAAAACATGTTCCTTATTGTTGAATGACTAATTGATTTTTTTCCTTTGCAGCATAATACAATTATTGGCAATCGCAAAGCAATAACAAAGACTCTCTCAGCATAATATGGGTAGAGCATAAGAAATCAAAGTCAGGAAAAGAACAGCTGCTTGAGGCATAGGTCATCTCTTGTGCCGTAGAATGTTCTAACTACATTAACTTTGTTGTATACCTGAAACTCCTAATTACAAATAAGGCCATATCTGAGTTTCCTTGAACTTAGGTGCATTCGGAGCACTGTCAAAGAAATTTTTAAAAAAAGAGGACGTGAGAAGACAGAAAGCCCACAGTTCTACCAAGAAATGTTTTTCCAGTTTTTGTCTATTACCTATTTTCCATGGTCATTTTTCACACTAGAGCAGAAATGCTGTTGTGAGAGGCAACACCTGCATCCTGGGGCAGTCATCCTTGGGTGGTTTCTGCTGTGGTCCTCTCTACTACCAAACAGCTACTGTTCAATTCAGTGCTGCCCTGCATTTCAATAGCCATTTACGTCTGTGCAGTCTGGCTGGAAAATACTAAAAATAGAATGAGGGAGTGAATGCAGGATTATTGTTTGGCAGTATTTTGCCTACCTTTGTTCCTGATGTAGCTCATAGAAGAGAGGGAAGAAACGGGCTGTGGCAGTGCCCTGTCAATTTTTGGATGCTTCTGCTGCTGTTATCCATCCCTGCACTTCACAGAAATGAAGATGACTGTGCAAAACACATTGAGCATCAGAACATAAGTCAAGAACCATAAGATAAAAGGAATTAAATATTCTGTTCGGAAATATTGAGATGTTAGATTACTCAGACTGGAATACAGTTTCCATGTTTGACATACCTGTCTGTTAATGTTCCGACTTACTGCCTTTGTCAAGAGATTTAACAAAAAAAATACAAGTATTCTTAGCTGCAAAATGAATGTTTCTGTAGGTTTGGGGTATTGTTTTTCCTCAGTAACCTTTTATATTTGCCTTTAAGCCATTAACGATCAGGACTTAACAAACAGCTGTTTCTGAAGTGCCTGAAAAAGCTCACCATTATTAATATCATATATTGTGCATGACATGCATAACATTAGCAATCCTTTTGATGCCATTTCTCATTTTGTCTTCAGGTTTACTGAGTAACAAAAGGCCACATCAACAAGGCAGTGATGAAGAAGGAAGGGGTGAGACAGTGAAAAAGTGAAGGAGTGAGTGAGTGAGTGAGTGAGTGAGCAAAAAAAGGCAGACACTGGGAAAGCAAATCTTAGCTTTGTGAATTGCACCAGTTTATTTGCACTTGCTCTCATACACAGATCCAAAATATATGTTGCAGAAGGAATAAGCAAAATCACCATTAAGAAAAGACAACTCTGGATTGTAATCCATTAAAAAATTGCTCTTGGTGGGTTTCAAACAGACCTTTGCAAAGATATTAAGCTCCTAAGAGCCTAAAAAAAATCACTCTAATCAATGGGATATTGTTCAGCAATTTCAGCCAAAGTTGCAAAATTTGTCTACAATTTTTTTCTATAGGTAACCTCACAGAACACTCGGCCATTCCTGATGCCAGCTGTAAGCAAAAATGTGATCAGTGCCACACAGTTTGGGCACAGGTTTGTTTGCACATCTTACCCATCATTCCCTGCGAAAAACATGTGGGTGTCCCTTGCCCACTTGGCTTTTTGTCTGGTGATTCTGTGTGTCTCCAGCTTTAATTCGTTCTTCAGAACTTAGGACTTCAAATCACTAGAGTAATTCAAGGTACAGTTAAGGAGCTGTTTCAATCCATCAATAAGAAATAACTGAGATAGCAGTTTCTAAGCTCTCACACAGGAATTCCTAACTTCCCACTGGAGCCTGCTCTGGTTGGAACGGCCACCATTGACACTGCTGCAGATCAAAGGTCCACATTATCAGAGTATTTTTCATTGAATACTTGATCTACTTAGCCTATACTTTTAGCTCCCTCAATACATTGCACAAAGTCCTTTTGCGAGAATTATGTTAGAAACTTTCATTTCCACTGGCTCTTTACTGAGTCTTTGGGTTAAAGGCAACTCAGAAACTAACAACAGACTCTTTAAGAGAGTATATAAACTCACAGACATTAATTAAATAAGCTGCTTAGTCTGCCTTTTATTATCTTTTCTACAGAACACAACCAGTGTTTTAACTGTGTGAGCAGGAGTTCACATTAGCATATGCTCCAGTAAGCAGCTGTGTTTCCATTTCAACATGAATATTAGTAGCAGCCAAGTTAACACAAAGGTTTTCACCTTCCAGTTATGTTTTCAAATACTTCAGGATTTACTCTGGTCAAGCTTATTCTTGTATTCTTGTATTCTTGTATAGTTCTTATACTATTCTTCTTTTTGTAAAGCTTGGACCGCATTCTGCAGTCATTTCAAGAGATATTTTTCATTTATTCCTTGTATGTTTTAAATATATATGTATCTGTAAACTGTATATTCCTAACAATTTATAGACACTGAGGCTCCTCTGACCAGCCTGGTTTGTTTTGTAGACTAGACTGACAATTAAGAAATTTTTGTAGGCTACACTGACAATGTGGAAAACTAAGCAGAGGGTTTCAAAAAATGTAAATGCCAGAATGTGTTTCATGGCTGCCTGGGAGGTTCTGCCAGTTGTGGTTGTGCATCAATAGTTTTGTATTGGATGTTCCTCTGATGCTGTTTTTCAGGCATACATATTTAAGGAGTTACACATCTGTAAGGCTCTGCTGGGCAAAATGTTTTCTCATACCATTGATCTAAAACATAGCCCCAGAGAGAAAACAGTCTTTGCTCTCTTTGAAGTCCTGACCTGGCTCCAGAATCACCCTCAAAAGGATTCACTCCTTACAGACCTGGATAAGATCGTCCAAATCTCCAGAAGAAACTGATTGCATAGGGGTAAAAACTAATGCTCTAGTAAGAGTCCAAACCTTGAATAAAGTCTCAAGTTGCTTTTCAGGATTTTAAGTAGTAACTTACCAGCACAAGTTTGCTTTAACCTTCTAATCATTCGATAAAGTGTTTCCTGTCATTCTTACGTATCGTTACTGGCTTTTGTTTGATGACCGATTGTTTTTACAGCTTCACTTCTCAGAGGGTCTTCCAGGGAAGAGAAGCTGATTCTGAACAAGCTACTGGGATCTGCATTCATGGCACTGATGTGACAGCAATACCTTCTCTGAAATAGACAGTTCCCATTTGCAAGCCTTTCTCAAGTTCACCCTCTTAGAGAAAAATGAAGATATCAAAAAATATCGCCTTTGAACAGATCAGTCATTGTGTTAAAGCTTCCCTTTTGTTGCACTCATAATGTTATCAATTTTATCCAAAACAAACACTTACACATACTCACAAGAAAAAATGAATAAGCTTCTGAAGGAAGTATTAAAGAAGGCCGGAAGTTTATTTTACTTTCTTCTTTTTATACCTAATGTAGGAGGGAATGTTTACCAAATAAATACTTTATATATCATTCAAAATTAGAATTAGTCTCAAAAGATACAGAGTTGAATATCACATAAAAAGGGTTTTTTTTTTCTGGGTGACTTTGACACCGACCCCTCAGTGGAGTTGCTAAAAATTAGAATACTGCAATTTTTGGAAAACTTGGAATAAGATATTCTTTATTTTTACAGATTGTGTGTTTCTACTTGGTTAACCCAGTTAATCTGCCCTTCATTAGCAGATTCTAATTAGGTATAAATGCTTAATATGGGAACACTTAAAAATTCTTACTTTTTGGTTTTGGGGTTAGATTACGTGTTTTGAAAGACTTATGTGTAAGAGAATTGAGACAAATGGAAAAAGCTGAAAAGAAAACTGTACATGGGAGATCAGACACTAACTTCTCCCATGACTCAAGTCATTTGTTTGCAAAAGTACAAGGGAGAATGTGTTGGAATTTCCCATTTTGTAGATAGCATTTACAGGTAATGACACTCCAGTGAGCTGAACCACAGAAAATGTAGATGCTTGCAAGTTTGTAGCACTCTACAGTGAGTGACATAGTCAGTGGCAACCTTCATGCCCTACTCGCCTTCCTTTCGATTGGATCACGCCCCTCAGTGCTCTCAAAACTCCTCTTTTTCACTGGAAAATAACTGGCAAAGTTCCAAAATGAAGAAGAAAAAATCCCTAGACCTCTAAAATAGAACAGTCCAAGGAACCATCAGAGCCCCTCTGCTACGGTTTAAAATTAATGTTTCACTCAGAGAGGAGATAAGAGTTGGAGCTTATCAACCCAGGGATAACTTAAAAGACTTTCCCTTCTTTGATCTTAGCAAGAACCCATTTACGCTTCTGTGCATCAGCAGTAAAATTCCTGGAAGATCCATAGCTACTGTCACTGAAGGAGTGACTGATGTTTAAAATACAAAGTTCATCTTCATTGCTAGGTGCCGCTGCAGCAAATATACAAAACTTATGGCAACACTGCTTGGAAAGACTTTACATCAGTTGGTTGCTGGGGGTGTGCTATAATACTGATTTGTAATTCAGAACAGAACCATTTCCATCACTGTGTGGTGAAACAGCAATGTCAGTAGTCCTCAAAAGAGGAGGGAGTTGTTTTTTCTTCTCATCAGCTGCACAGGTGCAAATCCTTACCTTGTATAGCAGGTCTGAACTTTGAACTTAGAAGTTCTTAAGATACACTACAAAAGGTGTGCTCAGCCACCTGTATGCTGCCTTTTTATCTTTTAATTTTTATATGGCATAAAATAATTAATAACGTGACTATCAAAAGAATAGAAAAAGATAAAAATACCAGACAAAAAACCTGTGAGGGAGGGTGGGAGGGGGGACAGAACCCCAAAACAACCAAAATTGAACACATCCCAGAAGATTCAGCAGCTTATCAGAAGAATTTTTAAATGAAACGGGTATGTGCTTGAGAAGGCATGTAACTGTCCTCTCACAAATATATCTGCAATGAGAATCCCTGTTTCAGAGAAAAAAAGAATTTTCAGAGCAAAGCAACTGTACCATGTAGGTTATCATGATTTCTTCACTTCAATGCGGTGATTTGTATCAGTGACAAATTGATTCCAGACAGGAGACACGCATGGTTACTGTGCCCTAAGGTTGGTACGAGAGTCAAGTTAGTTATCAAAGAATTGGAGTTCAACTGATAGTTAAGTATTCCAAATGTCATGTGAAATATTTGTGGATAAATTTGTTCATCTGATAATTGGGTTCATCTGATAATTGGGTTCTATAAGCATAACTAAGGCCAAATTCTCCAGCACTATCTCCAAAATAACAGTACACTTTACATCTGTTGGCCATCTTATGCCAAAAAAAAAAATGTACAAATATAAAAAGGATAAAAAATTGCTTGGAAAATTTTCTTTTTTGTTTTCTTCTTTGAAATAACTAAGAGCATTAACTGTGGCTCTTCATTTCTTCTTAAATAAGTATGTCATTTCTTGGAATAACTTTACTATGCCTGCTCAGTTTTGAACCTAATAAAAATAACAGACATAAATGAAATCTGCTCTAATCATGATCTATCAGACAGCTGACAAGCATGAAGTTAAGAGAGCAGAGCGATACTTTCACAGTTTCCAACAGATCACACTACTGGTAAATATGTCATGAACTTTAATGAGTACTGCATTTCTCCCAGTTTTCTAAGTGCCTTTTGCAATGTTGTCCTTTCACTGTGGAAGTTACAGTAAAAACAAAAAACCAAAGGGCTAGGAAGCATTTTTAACTTTAGTTTAGCAAACCAAGTTTTGGAAATTTCTTGCACTGTTCACTTGGCAATTACCATTTCCAGACAAACTAACACACAACATGTCTTGGTCTGACGTGTTTTTAGTTGATTTTACATCAGAGGAATTCCACTGAGGGAACTTATTCAATATTACTACAAGTGAGATAAGAAGCTTGTATTAGTGTACCTTAGTCAAACATCAAGAGCACCAAAATGTCTGCACTTGGACTACAGATAAATTGTTTTCATAATGGATTTTATTAATTGAATTAATTTTCATGTCTAAGCAGGATTTAACTAGGGTCATATTTGCAACTATCATCCAATTTAGCGATCACCACCCGATTTAGAAGTGCAGTATACCACAGAATCATAGAATCATGGAATGGTTTGTGTTGGAAGGGATCTTAGCATCCAGTTCCAACCCCTCTGCCATGGGCAGGGACACCTTCCACTAACCAGGTTGCTCAAAGCCTCATCCAGTCTGGGCTGGAACAGTTCTAGGGATGGGGAATCCACAAGTTCTCTGGGCAACATGATTCAGAGCCTCACCACCCTCACAATAAAGAATTTCTTCCTAATATCTAATCTAAACCTTCCCTCTTTCAGTTTAAAGCCATTGCCCCTTGTCCTATCACTGCATGCCTTTGTGTCTCCTGTATTTTAAGTCTCAGACGGTAGATAAAGAAACTCAAATGTGACTTATTAATTTTGCTTGAATGACAAAGATAATGTCTCAGTAGGCTGCGACAGTCACTTTTTTTCCACCCCAGACAAAGGCTATGGTTACAATATTTATGTATATTGACATTGGGTACCTACCCATATGTTTTGTATTCTCTGGAAAGTAGTCATTCATATACGTTTTTTTATATGTTTGCTTAACATAAACAAAAATCTCCCACAGAAGCTGAGAGGTACATTTTTCTTCTCAAGAGAAATGTCATAGACTTCACTAGCCTAGACTGTGAGCAATAGGCTCTCCAAAATCATGGTTCATTACGTAATTTTTCTGTTGTTCTGCTTGTGGGTTTAGTTAGCAGTCTTTGAAACGCATTATGCTTTCTCTAGCAATTATTTCTCTTTTCAGAGCTGCCAGACTCTAACTTTCAACAGATCCTAAATACATATCCCAAAATACTTTAAAATTAAGGAATTTTCTAAAATCATTATTTTCTTGACCTGAAAGTCTGGAAAAACAACCCACAAGCCATTCCTCTAATTGCCTTTATTGTAAAATCACATAAAACTGCCTTCGTATAGAAGGCAAAGCCTTCCTAAAGGCCTCTGGGAATCTTCTGACATGTCCAGTAGAGGAGTAATCAGAGGGTTGAAAGTGATTGAAGAGACAAACCTAGGCATAGGAGAAAGAAAGGCTCTTGAAAGTCATTTTTGTGTGTCTGAAAGGGAAAAGAAAAGGTTGTGCCAAGTGAGACAGTGGAAAAGAAAACCCAGCCACAATGTGAGGAACGCAGTGAAACGTCTGAGTATGCTCCAAGATTATACCTTGACAATTATCATTTAAGCTGATAATACACAGAACTCCTGCTCACCAGAGGTCCCATTCACCTCACTATCTTGTTTTCCTTATCTGTAGGACAAAGATTTCAAAAAACATACATACTATCAAGGTCACAGGACAATCAGTGACAAGCGGGTTAATCATTGGTTTGCAAAATTGGATTTGAAGAAGCAAGGAGCTGAAATTACTGTAGAAATGGCAAATCCTTCTGTAGCACCTCTTCTGTTTTATTCATTGAAAATCAGAAATTAAGTTTTTCAATTTGTTTAATATGATCAGATCAAAAAATTCTTGCAATAATCACCCAGGTTATGAGGATAAGACAATTCTGTACCAGTCTGAGAAACTAAAAAATTAGAAAGTCTACAAAGTAAACGTTATCTTACAATGATTTGCTGCTTCTAGTTGTGACATAGTGTACTAACCTGGATATCTAGTAAACTAATCTACTTTCAAATATGTGTCTTTCACAATGCAAAAAGTTGGAAAAAATGCTGCAAATACAGTGAATAAAACAGATTATTTACTTCTTCAAGATTCAGTAAATTAACTTGACAAGAAAACATTCCTATTGCTTTAAGAACTAAGGTATCCTTTAGTCAGAAGATGTATCATCATAATGATTTCATGTGTATGTATGTATGCACAACAATACTTTTAAACTGCTTGGGGTGTAGGAATAATTTTTAGAGGAAGGAAAAAAACCAAAAAAGAAAGGTCCCTGAATTGAATATAACCAGAAATACACAATAGTGGACCACACTGTAGGTATAGAAACTAGTCAGGTAGAGAAGAAGTACTACAAGTAGATATCATGGAAGATGTCTTTGCTGCAAGCATATCTTGAATAGTTTTTTTAAAGGATGTCTTTCTGAAAGAAAAGACCCTATTGGGTATTAGCCTTGCTAATGAGTAGGTGATTAGAAAGCCACAGAGAAAAGAAGGAAGAATCAAAGTTGGGCCTTTCCACAGTCAGAAAGTCAGTTCAAGCAGAATGAGCAGTAACTTAAACGCATTTTCCCCAACCACAGTATCGTACATGAAAGATAGTTTTGACAATGAAATACTTTGTGTTTTCAAATGCATTTCCTCCTGTTTGTTTGGAGGTCTTTCCTGTAATTAAATCATCCAGTGGATAATTTACCATTCCTATAAGTCTGCACATTTTCTTATTGTATACTTTTTCATTTATTAAATAAAATAACAACATTATAGATGGAACTAATTGACTTCTATGACCTGTAATTATATGAAATATTTGGTAGATGCTTTCTCTAATTTTTTTGTACATTAATATGTCTTATCTTTCAAAGAAAATGCTGAAGAATTCAGTTCATTTTTCCTAGGTATTCTTAAGACATTCTTTTAAGTAAAAAGACACGTTGAATACTTGTTTGGTAGTACACAGGCCTTTTAAAAATTTTATATTAAAGTCTTGATAAAGTTAGTAAAAGATCTTAAAATAGATCTTTTTGCTTACTTGGAATATACTCTCCAGACAGGTCTCCTTAACAGACTGAAAATATAAATTAGTAAAATTTACTATCATTTGCTTTGGTCTATAAAATTCATACAACTTTGCAAGACACAACTGGCTGAAACAGAGAGTTTCAAATCCATGAACTTTGTAGGTTTAAAAATGAAGTCCTTTTAATTATTTTTAAACTCGTATCACCTATATATGCCTTTTTTCTCTCAGATATAAAGGAAGTCATGCTTCAGAAAGAGTTGCAAGCAAATGCCCTGAGCAAAAAGCTTTTGAATTGGTAACATCCATACTTCAACAACAGCCTGCTCTCCAACCTGTCAGGTAAGCTGATGCAGATTTTTTGAGCATTTATGAAACATGACAAAGTAGGAGAAAATATCAAAGCCTCAAGAGGTTTTATTTTTCAAGTTTTCCAGTACGCTGTAATAAGGGCTGACTATACTTTATACACTGCATAAAAGTAACTTCCACTGCATTTTTGTCTTTACAAGATTTAGGGATGATCTCTGTGTTTAACTTTCTGCTCATGTCTTTCCTCCATTAACATATGGGAGTGTATTTTCACTTACAAACAGAACTATTTTTATAGAGAGACAGTCATACAATATTAGACTCTTGTATCTCTAGCACTGATAACTTGCAAAAACTAACATTTCTAGTGCATAAATGTAAATATAGGAACAAAATTTGGAGTTAATAATAATAAATAAATCTATGTGAAAGTTAGTGTTTGTTTCAAAGACTGGGAGTAATATTGTAACTCCAATGAAGCCAGCACCTGAGCAAAACATAATCCAACACCTGAGCAATACATAATTCTGGGAAAAGAAGCATTTGCCAATGTGATGAAATTGATACAGCCAGAACAAACAAGGGTGTCCTCATAGCACTTCCACAGGGAAATATGAGGACTGGTGTAAACACATTGGTAAAAAAGTCTCTTAGGATTTTTTTCTCAACTTTTGCAAATCCTAGATAATAGAGAAATTTCAAAACCATCCTGAGCTGTAGGAGGTTCTTTATCCTTAGCCACAATTGTGACTTCTGCAGGCAATTATAAGCTTAGTAATTTAAGAAATATATGAAAAATTACATAGAATGAAAAGGTCAAGAAATAATTTCACAACAGGCAAAGCACAAGAGTAAAGAGAAAGGGAGGTAGGTCTAAATACCGAGATGAACCATTCAGGAGGGAACATCATCACAGACTAGCATCTCCTCTGAGTTTACATAACAACAGAAGAGTAACTATTCCCAGGTGAAGAAGAAGTAAGGAGAAGGATCCAGAGCTGGACAATGTATCATTTCATATGCAAAAGACAAAGCATTTGAGATTTAAAATACTGTTATAGAGGCTTAATCCTGCACAGTACTCTGTGAGAGACCTTCAGGATACATGACTTAAATTATTTTTCCTGTATTTTCCTATCCATAAATTGACTTCATTCTGCTTGTCAGAGTCCTGAGGGTGCTGCCAGCCCCAACGGGCCCAACCCAGGTTCCTTGGGGTTCTCCACGTGCTCTGCCCCCGTGTCCAGCAGTGAGGGGAGGGTGGCCTATGCTGGGGTCACCTCAGCTGGCCTGCCCTCCACCAGCAGCTGGCCTGCTGCGTCGCTTGCAGCTGTCCAGGAATGACTCCTGTCTCAAATGAGTCCCTGTGCAAGTGCAAGGCGTGGTGTTCTGGGTTGAGGGGAGTGCAAGAGGAGCCGCCCGTGGCACCGAGAGATCCAGGCACAGGCACAGCGCCCAGATAAAACTGGCCCACAGCCGCTCCCAGGCACTGCCTCGGAGGCAGCCCGCCTTGGCTGCTCACACCCAGCCCCGGATGGCCGGGTGCCAGCTCAGCCCTGCGCTAAGGAGGAGGAATGGCGACAGCAGAGAGACTTGGAAGGGCTTCTTGTGCGGTGCTCCAGAGAGGATTCTATTATCCGAAGAAACCGGGGACAAAAACCTAAAACCTGAGGAGGGTACGGGGGTTTGTTCAGGGCTGACAGTAGGTGGGGAAACTCAGATGGTCCAGTCGTGTTGAGGAAAGGAGGTGGGGTTTGAGAGGAGTTTAGGGATACAGTCCAGTGGGAGAGGAGGAAGGAGGGGCAGGAGAACCTTCAAACAATAGGGAACCGAAGAACAGAGAACTTTCCAGCAACTTAGGGAGATTGACAACTCAGGACAGAGACAATGCATATGGTAACATCAGGGGGAGGAGAACTCATGAACCAACCTCTAAAACAGGTGATTGACAATCAGACGAGGTGCATTAGAGTAAATTACTCTAACTTGTCAGATTGCCTGGCTCATAGTGATCCCACCACTGTATTTGCTTCAGGCCATGAGTTGGTGTTTCATCCATCAGCTTTATGCAGGGCTGCTGCACCACGACACTGGCCCTTGCCATGCCCTGGTACCTGTCTTTCCTCAGACCTGATCTTCAGACAGGGTCAGGCTTCCTGCAGGGGGAAAGTCAGGTCCAAGCCAGCGCAAGCCAAGAAGAGCAACGACCCAGCCCAGCTCTCATCAGTGAAGTTCTACCATCGGGCTCTAAAGAGCTAGGAATTCACTTTGGGTTTAATATTCCATGTATACCCAAAAGAAGATGGTGTTCACAGAGCTGGATGCCCCTTCCCCACATCCCTGCACCCCAAAAAAGGGCTGCATCTCCCACACTGCTTTTGGGAGCTCCTCATGCGTTCAAGCAAGACACTTCAAATTTATCATATATTTCTGTTGCAGACTAGTCATATCTTTCCTAGAAAGATGAAAACAAGTCTAGAGAAAGAGTGTATTGCTGTAAACATATGCACACTGGATGAAAAATATTCAGGATCAAAAATATGTCTCTAGCTGAATTGCTTTCTACCCAGAGGGCTGCAAAGCATGTAATGTATCAATAAGTTTCCTGACACCTTAAAATTGAAGCACCTAGACTTCCCTCCTAGTTTAATTTTTTCTTTTTTCTTTTTTTCCTCAAGTTATGATATGATAATTGGATTTTTTTTTGTCTCAAAACCCGTGACTAAATTTCTTTCATTTTAATGATGTTATTGGAGCCCTTCAATCATAGGGTTAAGCCTTTCCTCTAGCCTAAGGCATCTCATAATTACCTTCATAGAATGGCAAGCACATCAGAACATTCACAGAACATCAAACATTAAAATGTTGCAGTATTGACTCAGGACTCAAATCTCTATAAAAATATCTTAATATAATACCTATTCCTAAGTGTTGTCTTTCCTGGGACCTACAAGCTAACACTGCACTGCCTCAGAAGCAGCACAACGCACGACACCTCCGATCTGTTCCAAAATGTTAATGAGATTGTGCAATTCCATCACAAGTAACAGTGAGGACTGTGCAAATGAAGGTTTTTCAAATGAATGAGATATTAAGGCCATTATGTTCTGACTGTTAAGGCAATGTTAGAATTTTTTTAAAGTCTGGCACATTTTACTATGCTTTCATTAAACCAGAAAAAGCACAAGAGCAAAACCAAGTAGTTTTTATGTTTCACTCTGAGGTGCAGGACTCTCTTTAGAATATAGGATTTAGAGTCCTAGAATCCCATCTGGATCGAATTCCAAATTCCAAAGTCTCTTGCCATTGAAAGATTTGTCGAAACAGACTTTGACAGAAGATTTTTTGCAAGAAGAAATTGAGTCTTCCTGAAATTTACTTTATAAAAAATCCTGACTAGCTCTACACAACCTTCCCATACACCAAGTAGCAAATATGCTTAAAATATAGCAGTGGGGTTCTGCCCTTGGGTATGCAGGTATCTGTGGAAAAAATGATAAAAAACTCCATAGCACTGAGGGGCAGCATGTTTTTAAAATTACACGTGCTAGTTTTAAGATCAAGGGAAAAGCATCCTATTCCCTCCTTACTCTTCTGGGTGAGGATGAGAAAATCACTTCCCTTCTAACATTTAAAGTAAGGACAATAACTGCATCTCTTTGCAAACAGCTGCAAGATCCATTACTGCAACACACAATAGTTGACTTAAGTATCAGAGCACTTTACCCAAGATACACATTTCCAGAAACCACAGTTCACACTGGGAGTACTTAGACATTAAAAACATTATCAGCACAAGCTGTGGAACAATGGGCAGCTCTGAAGATCTTAGGCTTCCAGAGGGTTTTATGAGACCAAGGGACACAGAAGGGGTGTCAGTTCACTCTTACCTGTCACTCAGAGGTGGTGATTTGCAGCATCTTAGACATAGACACGGGCTGCATTTGTAGGTTACATTTTGCTATGTCTGGTGGGCAGGGCAGGGCTTGAGATTCCCTTGATAAAAATCTGTGACACCCTTACCTCTAGATGTTGATCAGCACAACACAGAGATAGGGTGAGTGCAGCCAAGAAAATAGCACTGGGAGTACCGGATCGACTTGGAAGTTGCTGTTTCTGAAATGGTTCCCTAGGGGCCTGTCATTACCAGCTCCCTTTTCCAGGCATTCTGCCTCAGTAAGTTCAGGAAGATACTGATCAGATCCCTGTGCTCCCACTTGTCAGGCTTCAGCATGGCAGCTGCCTGCCCCTGCTCATAGGAAGCCCTGCTCAGGCTCTGCTCACCCCTCCCAGGATGTGCTGGGTGGCACAGGACCTGCTGGCTTTGTGGCAAGGGCTGGCAGCAGCATGGCTGGAGCTGGGAATCCAACAAACACAGGAAAGCAGAGGAAGCTGAGAGGAAGCCCCCAGCCTTCTCTTCCAGCTCCAGGCTGACCCTGCTTCTCTGCTGGGTGTCTGTGAGACAGCAGCCAGCTGGGGAAGAATGTCCTGACGGCGTGTTCAGGGTGTTGGGAGGCGAGAGCGCATTACCTGGTGGAGGGCAGCTCCTCTCCACAGTCTTTTAGCAAACCTAGCTGGGCTTCAACCTATGGCTGTGCAAAAACAGCTCTTGGCCACTGCTCCTCCACAAAGCAGCTAGGAAAGGGACCATGGTCTGTGCAGGCCCATATTTGTCCATTCCTGACTGTGAATTAAGGCAGAATCCATGCAGAGTTTTGTAATCTCTCTCCACATTTGGGTGCCATGTTTCCCAACTACTTCAAGGCTGCTTGCTGTAGTAGCCAGCTTGGGAGCCCTTGGTGCGGTCTACATGTCCTTTATTCCCTGTCTATACTGTGATCAGCACAGGTACCTATCTCAAGACATTAGCCAAAACTGGGTTTCTTAGTCATGCCAGATGGCTGCTCTTGTACAGTTGATCCTTCTTGGACTTTGTTCAGATGGAACAGAGGAAAACATGATGTTATAGTCCCTGGAGAAGGCTGTGGCCTCATCAGAGCCATTAACTCTCTTTACACACCTTGCATCTCCTTACAGCATCCTGCTAGAGACAGCACTTGTCTAAGTCCAACAGGGCCAGCTTTCTGTGGTGTGAGGCCAAGGTTGAGGCACAGTGGCTGCTAGGGCATTGTGTGGGACACGAGAGACCTTTGACGGACTGGGAACACCAGGGCACAGTCAGACCTGGCAAAAGTTGAATCTATACTGTATTCGTGTTCTGGACCCCAGCATGCCTTACGTGCTGGTCCCTCACCCAGATTTTCTGTGATGAAGTACTTCCCTATCATAAGGCTAGAACCCAGACATGGATCATTGTGTCAGCAGCACAGCACATGAGATGATCCAGCAAGACCACCAGTACAGAGCTGCTCAGCCGTGGGGGATCTGTATCAGCACCTGGGCTGCTGTGAAAGGGGACAGCATCTACAGCTGCCTCTCCGGCAGAGCTCTGCTAAGATTCCAATGGGTTTGCAAGGGAGGGAGAGAAGAAAAAGCTGAGCAAAAAGTCTTTGTGATCTTTAAAGTGTAATTTTGGAAAGATCTTAATGGCTTTTCTGAGCTCATCTCAACTATTAGGGAAGCTTATTTCAGAAAGAGTGCCCTGGGAGCTATAAAGCAGGTGTTCACATTTACTGTTGTTTTTACAAAATAAACCGTTGTAATTTAATGCCTCTGACTGGATCAGATGGAGGAGTCATTACCCTCATTTTGAATATAGCTCTAATGTCAAAGGACTCCTGGTTTCCATGAAAAACAGTCAGGTGGTAGACTGAGAATTAAGTGCTGGAAATTAGAGTAGAAAAAGAATATTTTAAACCACCCAGGTTTTCACAGATAAAGAAACTCCATTCATTGCAAAAGAAAACTTTTTAACAGTAACAAAGGAATTTTTATTCGTAAAGAAGTCCACAGGATCACTCTTTTGTCATCTGGATAGGTTAGTCTAGTGCTTTCTCTGAATTCCTTGAGGTAGTTTTAATTTTCAATGAATGCAGAGAATCATTACCATACCAGCCATGCAGTGGAGGACTGAATACTGTATATTGAGCAGAATCAGCTAAACTGGAGGAGTTTTTCCATTGATTTTTAGAATCTGAGGGTAAGCTGTGCAATAAAACGGCTTTTACTTCATCTTTCTCTTGGAATATGGGAGCTCCCTTGGCTTCAGTAATTAAATTGCTGGAGAAAATCTAATTACAAATTTAAAATTAACTAGCTGAGAATTGTGGCACATTACAAGTGAGTTCCTCATGATTTCAGTTACACCTGTTTGGTAATAAATATTAATGAGTTTTCAGCTTAGAAGAGACAAAAGCCTGTAGAACTGCTTTTTTTACTTACTAGTAAATGTTGGTTCTGCAGCACCACAGAGTTTTGTAAAACCAAAACAGCACGCAGAATCACGGCTTCTGTGGTGGGAGAATATTTTATATAGATAATATTTTATATGTGAGGATAGCTTTCTAAAGAACTATCCTCACATATAAAATTTTACATATTTGGACAAAAATTATTTGAGAGCTAAAGCCTTAAACCATTCCTACTACAGACAAGGGAAAGACCCCCATCTGGCTCCCGTAGACCCAGCACAGACTGCATGCACTGGCAGATCCCTGACCTTAAAGGAAATGGCAAAGTCTCACTTGATGAAATGAAGACCATTCCTGAGCCATCCAGCTTCTGTTGGAGTGATGTTTGTTCACCAAAGCAACTGACTCTATACTCTCTCTTTTGACATTTAATATGATTTTTATTTTTTTCCACAGTTCCAATCCCAGTGAAGCCTTTTAGAGGCAATTCCCGGGCACCATAAGAAATCTAAATTACTGTGTAACTTCAGGTCCTCACCATTAGCAAGGCTCACTCTGGTTTTACATGAGCTAAGACAAATTCAAAAAGGGAAGAAATTGTGCCAGTGTAAAACATGTCCAAGTGGCAACAGGACTAGGTTGTGTAAGCTTTTCCACCCATCGATTAGAACACACAACCTATCCTCAGTGCTTCTCTCCATTTGCTACTCTTTTTTGTGAACAATATTGCTTCTGGGCTCTGTGAAATACCAAAGTGAAATGAGGTGCATCTCAGTCAAAGTGACACAGGCATCTTGTAACACAAACAACAACAGCCTGGGGTATCACACATATTTGTCACAAAAAAAATGAAATGGAAATGAAGACTATTGTTTCACCCACAAAAAATTATTAACCAGAAAATGCTAACAAGTGCTAACAAAATATTTTCCACTACTTAAGTATAAAAAGTATGGAATGTCATAACCCATGGAATTAATCTTGCAGAAATTAAACATTTCCACTTTTTGATTCAAAATAGTTATAAATTAATTTTTTTATTTCTTTGGAGATAGTATCTCCAAAGCTTATCCCTGATGACTTTTGTTTGGTAAAATTAGATGAACAGACTTAGGATCAAAATTGCTTATGCATCTTTATTCAGTTTGATCTGGAATACTACAGAAAGATAATCTTTTCAACATTGAATTATTTTCTAAAGGAAGCCCAAAAGTACAGAATCATATAAAAATTTTCCTTTTTTAGAGCTCAACAAATTTCACTTAAAAATTGTTTTAGGTCAGTAAGGAAATCCATTTTCATTTTATCTGAGTCATTTTAGGCAGAGCTGTCTACAGATATGTAGGTAATTTTGACTTACAAGGGTCTCTGGGAACAGTTCATGTATGAGTAGGACCCAGAAGGGAAGGTGAAATCATGGGTGTACACCTCTTACTTGTGTCTGCAAATACACAAGATCCCTTTCATCCCTGATGTACCATTATGGTGTCACATTAAGGAACCACTCTGTAACACAGCTGGACAGTCATTACTGGGCCAATGGCTACTGGTGAGAACAGTGCATACCTGTGTTTATGTATATTGCAAATAATGAGTTCAGTTTTCATGGAAACTTGCAGCTTGGTTATGATGATCAGGGTCTCATGAGCTGATAAATGATATCCTCAGTAAAGCTGTATAGTGACCTTTGTATAATAAGCCAAGAAAACGTGATCATACACTGCGTTTTCCGTAAGGCTGTGGAGTGCGACTAGCAGTGGCAATCCCTAAGCGGGTCACCATGCTTCTTCCCACCTCTCCGTTTTCCTCGTCCTCATTCCTACACTACTTACTGTTCTTATGGCAAGAACCTACCATGCATTCCTTTCAGACTCCCCAGATTCTTCTTAGTTTTCCCTCTGTTTTTCAATTACTCTGAATGGCAGCTTCTTCCTCCCAACCCTATGGACTGGGTTGGCTACTGGATGCCCTGCAGGCATTAAAGGGTATTTTCTTACCTGCAGCTGTAACAGCCAGGAGGCAGAGGACAGCAGAAAACCTGTGCTGACCTGTTGAAAACCTGAGCTGAAGTGTGTCCCTTACTTCACAGAGATGGGCTATAGCCTGACAGGTCAGGGTGGGGTGCCAAGGGTGCTTGTCCTGCACAAAGAGTTGGAACAAATGGCTGTGTTCAGCCAGGGACCACTTGAGGCAAAGTGAGCAGAGCTGCATGGAGGGGGCTAGTTTATACTCTTCATTCACTTTCTTCGTTGCAGATGGAAGTTGCTGAAACTTTTTTGTCGTATTTTTCGCTTACATATCAGCTTAAGAGATGCAGGTATACTTATCTGTGGGCAGGTTGATGTGCTTTGCCAGCTTACATGGGAACTCTGTGAAGGAGAAGAGGGAACAAATTTTTATGATGGATATTAAGCACTGCACCTGTCTACTCTCTCACCTCATTTCTATGCCAGTTTTCTCCCTAAAGATACAATTAATTTATTCATCTCTAATCAATCCACAAGGTGAACTGTAGCTACAGGACAGCTTATTTACCTGAGAGTGAAAGCTCTCTGAAAAATAAGGTTCCTTAACAGAAACTGGGGGTGAGATGAAGAAAATATGATACTGAAAAAAAAATAATTATTAATGCACTTGGGGCAACAGGAGCTTACAATTAAAATTCTATGTGCTATAAATACCCACTTGTTTGAAAAGTTTCTTTTAAACTTGACTAACAAAGCCCAACTGTGTTGAAAGTATGCTGGCCTATTTGCTGCAGCTTTGGTTCACATAGTAAGTTCCATGATGGGTTTCAGTCTTCAGGCTAAACACTTCCTCATTTATTGTCTCTTGTTTTACCAGCTGGACTTCCACATTCACAAGTATGTGACATGCAAGTAATTAATGGTACTGTAAGTATTCAGAAGCCACTTTCTGCACCTACAATCGTGTACAAGGTCATAAGTGTCTAAAAATAATTTAATATATATTTTTATGGCAAAGAAAGTAAGAGTTGCACTTTGGTATTTGGAGTCTCAGGCTTTTTATTCTGAGTTTTGAGACTGGAAAGATGTCTTCCTAGCAAATGCAAGCTGTCAAACTCACCTAATATGAAGATCTGAGAGCTAAATGGAAAAATCTGAAGTAAAATCACCAGAAAAAAATCTCACTCTAGGTGGCATTATGGTTAGAGACCTAACTGCAGTTCTTCTGTCCACAGGGTCTGATACCTTGAACTGCATGCACTGCCATGGAAAACAGCACCGTAACTGCATGGACAAAAGCTCTTCTCCCCTGCTACAGGGGGGAAATGAGCACTATTTTAAAGGTAGCAAAAAAACTCGTAAATGCTTTTAAGGCAAGTAGAGCTCCAGTCTCCCAAAAAAAGCACCATGTGTTTGGTCAGTGACTTGCTGGAGCACAGCAAACAACCAGGAGTTCACCAGAGCAGAGGCTCAGTCTCCCATCTGTGCTGTATCCGCCACTATGAACTGTCAGCTCTCACCCAGGAGGCGTGCAGAGGGTGCCTCCAGGTGAGTGTTAGGTCGTGGGCTTTATTCTCTGCATCGCTTGGGCCAGTTACAAGTATCAGTCACTTAAATTCCCGTCTCACCTGCCTTTTGGGAGAGCTAGCCCTCCTTGCACCCTGACACACAGCTCAGCAGTACAAGAAAGTGTGAGGTGGTTGACCACAAGCAAGTAGGGGATGTTGACTTCTAGGATGAAGGAGATCAGGGCTCTGGTGCCAGGCTCACATTGGTACTCATCTGTGAGCCAAGCAGCCCAGCAAGGCTTCAGCCACATGTGTCTCTACTATATCTGCTCTGTAGGGTTTCTTGGGCACCCATTATGCTCCCCACACCAGCTGCCATGTACTCCTTCCCTGCATGCCACGTATTCCTTCCCTGAGTGCCTACCCATGTCCGCAGGAGCCAATCCACCCAGGGCATATTCATGAGTTCTGCTGCAAAACCCACGTGCCTTAAAAGCCGCTGTGGTGTGACAGTCAGCACAGATATGCCTAAATGGCTTTGAGCATCTGGCATTTAGGTGATAGTGCAAGTGAAAATATGACTTAATTTGGAAGAAAATCAGGGGGATCAAGTAGAAAATTATTGACATACAAAGACTTATTACTGCTAGTGATGAAACATTCATGAAAGACGTCTTAAACATCAATGTGTCAAGACTTTCTGCTAATCTAGGACACACCATTAGGATTTGCTGTAAACAGCTGTCAGCTTTTTCATCAAAAATTTTCCTTTGCAATTATTGGTAGCACATCCATGATCAAATATTAACACCCCAGACACCAGAGCAAAAGGAAAGTTCAGTTATAACTGCATAGGAATTTTTCTACAGCCTTCCCAAAAGGAAACCGAGAGGCAGTATGTGCCTGGAATCAACAGGGGGTCTGTTAAAATAGTCGAGATTCCATGAATCCCTCTGTTAATGATTTCTTAATTAACAGTCAGAAGCTTCATATTGCTATCATATCAGGCTCACTGGAGGCCCCATTAGCAAAAAGCAAAATCCAGAATTCTTCAAGATGTTGAGGAGTGAACTGGAAAAGACAGAGAAGAGAGGTCTAGAAACAGGAGAAAAAAGAAAAGCTTGTTCCTTCCATAACCTTTGGTGGCAAACATTGGTTTTGTCCAGAATAAATTAACAATAAATCGTTACAGGTAATTTAGATCAATTGCTAACAGCATTAGTTCAAATGACTTTTTAAACTCACCTGAAATTTCTTCACTTGTACTCTGAGCCTGAATTAATCTTACGCTTCCCAAGCATGTCTGTGTGTTTAATTTGAAGTCAGGTATTACACAGAATTCGTGCATCTGCACTTGGATTTTTTGGTAGTTTTCTCAGCAGGTAAGTCAGTGTTTATTGCTGCTGCTTAATCCTCTTGGTGAAACAAAAGTCAGCTGGAAGATTGAACAGCACTTTTCTTTTGGGATAATCCAACGAATTAACAGGACAGGGCCATCTCAGAGGGGCTGCCACCCAGTTTAACATTAGGAATCACCACCTAACCAAGTTCCATGTATATCAGCAGTTTCCGTTTGAGGAGTTCAGAAAGCAGAGAATCTGCTGCTGTAGTTTATTTCCGTGATTAATCACATCTTCTGGTAAACATAGCAGTTCATCCTAGGCTCAACACAGGTCACAGAGAGCCACTTCAAGAAAGTTGTCTCACACTGTACATGCTTTGCGATATGCATTTGTGAAACCATTTTTATATGGTCCAGCATTGTAAAGAAATTGTTATCTAGATTAATACACTAAAATAATGAAATCCTTAAAATTCCAAGAGTTATAGAACATTCTGACAGAAAAATAAAACTCTTGCTTAACAGATGCAGTGGATAAAGCAAACTGGATAGCTACAAAATAATTTAACTGCAACCTTTACATCTATGGTAAGTGTTGCCAGTGTTTAGAAAGCTCTTAACAGTAAGCAGAGAAATGAAATCAGGTCTAGGGTTTGAGGGATTTTTAAGGCAGTGTGAAAATTTTGCACTAAATTTCTGGAACAAACAACTCTTAACTGAACATATTCTATACAACTCGTAAGTGTATTCTCATCAATAAAAGTCTTTGTTGTAGGCCTAGCAATTAAAGACATGAACTGAATAAAATGCACTCCAACTCCTTCATGTTAATACTTCTGTGCTTGCAGTAATTTATGGATATGAAAATTCAGGTCAATTTGAAAAACATCAAGACAAATGTGAGATTTTGCATGTGGCAGTCACTAACAGTAGCCAGGCCAGCTAGGGCCAGGGTGGTGATCAAAATCTTTGTTTTTCTAGGTAATTACAGTAAATACAGATATCAACTGTTGTAATGTTACTGGATTCAGGAATACTTTTTTAGTGTACTTATTAAAGACCTGTTATACAAACAGAGAATCACACTCCACATAACAGAGGAAAAACTTATTATTTTATGACGGCTGCTAAGAGACAGAAATTCATCCCTAAATTATATATATTGCTTATATATATATATACTTATAAAGTGGGCTTACAGATGATCATTGTGGGGAATGAATTGCAGAAGAAGGTGTTTCAGAAGTTAGAGGTTATAAATTGAGTTGGTGATCAGAATTAATTCATAAGCTAAGGAAAGAACAATCCCTTCAGGTAATTCTGAGCAATTCAAAACTGCAGCCTTCTGGAAATCTGCTCCATTAACAGAGCAATGGGAGAAGATTCCTGCCTGAAAATCTGTTGCAAAATCATGCAGTGACACATGATTATGAATAATTCTCTGTAAATACCTGCACTGCCTATTTAGATTAAAAAAAAATTTAATTTCCCCCCCATCACAGTATCCTTGTTGTAAAGATTCAAAGGTATTTAATTGCCTTAGATCTGCATTCCCACATCTTATTCTTTCCCATCATTGCAGTGTATTAGGTCTCATGCAGGAATGTTTTGCATTATTAATGATACTTTTAGGCTTGTGAGAGTTGACTGTGATGTTTCAGATGTCCTGTGCGCTGGCAGTGCAGTGAGATGGTGGTGTGGGAAGGATCTGGCTGCGTTGCAAAACAGGACTGATGGAACCGTACGTTCCCCTGTCTTGCTGAAGATTGGCACTTCTCGCTGTTGGCATTAAAGATGATTGTTTCTCTTGAATGGCTGCCAGAATTAACACTCTGGGTACACACAAGGAATTTCCCTCCCCCATGGCACCAAATGTGCCATTGGAAAGGAAAAGGATTTTATGATTTTATTTTGAAAAGGTATTTAGAGTAGAAATGCATTCTTTGCTCGCAGACAAGCTCTTGTAAGTCTCTGGGCACTGAGTGTACTGGACAAGTGCCCCTGCATTTCTCAGCATCCTTGATATACAACTACTGAGGAGCAGCACTGGAGTTTACTAAGCACCTTTACCAGCAGCAGACCTGGCTCTGAAGTCCTCCTCTGGTGGCCTTTATGATAGAGACCACCAGTTTCCACTGACCCAGAACTCCATCCCCTCCTTTTCCCTGACACAAAGACAGCTGGCTGGCAGACTAAGGAGCCACTTTTTTGCATGTTGCAATAAGCAATTCCTCACTGAGTTAATAAATTATTAGGGTTTTTCTCCTCTGGATCCTTCTTGTTGTATTTTTTACCCTACTCCATAACTGGCTTTCTGAAGTTGGGTAGGTGAATTATACCTTGAGACACAAGCATAATCTGTTATGTGCAAGGCTGTCGAAGTCCTGTCAAAAGCAAACCAACAAGCAGGCAGGCCTTTGTTTATCCTTCTTTCAGGAGAAAAAAAAGAAAGTAAAAACAGGGTTTGGGTGTGAGGCTTGGAGCATCTTTTGCTGGTAAAAAAAATTAATAACTAGTTTCTGGGAACACAATCCAATTTTAAATCTCTCTCCAGATTTAACTCTGATGGCTGTCTTGTTTGTAGTAAACAAAAGCCAGCAGAGCACTGCTGCTGACACTAAGACATACAGGGACACCTTTTGTGGTGCTTTCACAGTCAAGCAGGTTACAGACCAGCTTTACAGGTGAGACAGTTTTGATACACAGCTATAACTTGATTATAAGGAACATAACTTGCTGCACTGATATTTAGTGTTTAGTCACCACCATCTGCTCAGTGCCGTCACAAAAGCCAGAGCATCTAAACCTGCATCAATGAGTGATCACCTTTGTAGAAAGGAACCTCCCTCATTTACTCTCTGCCCATGAAGAGGTAATACAGCTTAAATCTCATTGTTGCCTACATCCCATTTACGAAGGTGGAAGCTGGATTTTCAGCTAGGACTAGTTTTACTAAACTTGTGAAGCCAGGACAAGACTCTGAGCTTGGACTTCTTCCACTGTGCGATGGCAGCAACCATGTTCCCATATGGAGCAAAAGCTGGGAGCTGTTTCCTAGGCACCTCTGACACATGTAAAGGCAAGTAAATAAAAACTAAAGGCAACTGTTAGAAGTTTCACATCCAATGTATCTACTGGCTGAAGGAAGAGCATACTGTGGTAGGAAGTGCAATTGTCTCTAAGTTACAGAAATACTCAGCAATGTGAGGTACCGTAACAAGAATTAATACAAAACTGTACCAGTCCATATGAATGTCAATGACAGAAGAAATTGCAGGAGAGTAAGAAAATAAAGTCAAGCTTCAAAATTCAGCAAACCTAGCATTGTTGCTCTAAATTTTCAATTCCCCTGATTTCATCGCCTTGCAACATTATCTCAGTTACAGCTTGCACTAATTTGCCAAGCAATTAAAATATGAAGTGAAGCTATCACAGAAAATGTTTTGGAGTTGAATTGAGAGGCTAATGCAATTCTAATTTGAGGAGATATTTTCTAAATATATACCAGTAATTGGAACAAAATTGCCTGAAATTAAGCTTACGATGGATATTCTTCACGAGTTTGACTTCCTTTAAGAACAATCACCTTCTTTTTTACTTTTATGATAATTATACAACTCTTCTGTAGCTACCATTTCAGTCAAAATAATCTGTACATGAACATGGTTTAAAGAAAAAACATTTATATTTATATTAACCTGTAAATCTAATTTGCAGTCTCCGCTTTAGGAAACCTGGAAGGCAGAGCTTTATCATATGCAACTGGTAATTTGCATTAACCCTGTGGGTCATCAGACTCTTTAACACTTCAGTTCACAAGACACAGCAACAACAGTGGCTTGAAGAGCCTACTAATTTTTATAGCTCATGTTCTGTTAATTCACCTCCCTCCCCGTGGTTATTGCCCTTACACACAGCAGTGACTCCTGCAGATCCTTAAATTAAGTAATTAGCAATCAATACAGCCTTCAACTATATTGTATTTTAAAGCTATTTTCTCACAACTCATTCTGTATAGGCAGTGTCACTAGTTGGGCCAGCCAAAGAGAGACATCCTTAGTTGTATTACATTTTGTCCTCCCATCACTATGAAAATACATAGAAGAGGGAGGTGACTGACGTGCACAGCAGCTCTCTAACAATCCTGTCAGCACCAGCAGAGCTGTCACTGCTAATTCATAAGTATTGGTACAGTTTCAGAGCAGAGGGTTCCTAGGAAATGGCAAAATGCTGTCCAAAGCAGAGCTGAAAACTCTTGACTAGCTGACCACATCATCCTTAAATTGAAAACCAGGAGTAATGAGAGTCCTCTCTCTGTAGTCATTGCATACAAATAGTGGTTCCTAAAGCTACTCCTGTGTTAGTTCTTCGAATGCAGAAGGAGTGATACTCTTATCCCTGTTTACAAAATATTATTGACAGGGATCATCAAGCACCTCGAGGGAGCACAGTATGTGTTACACATCTTGTCAGCAGGGAGCCAAATGAACCCAGTTTCTCCAAGAAGGATATGGCTTAACTCTGATGCTTACTGAGCAAGCAGGATTCCTATCATAAACATTACCAATAGTCCTAGGACTTCTATGACTAAGTAGAGCCAGCACTAACCAGACAGTTAAAACAAGACCTTTGCTCCAGACAGTTTCTTCGCTTGGTATCTGTGAAGATTAGATATGTGTATGATGAAACCATAGGAAAATCCTGAGATGTCTAGCTAAATTTTGGGTTTTACCAGAAAGTATCACATCTGCCTTCCTGATGAGGGCACTGTGAACAATACAACAGCAGCACCCTGAGGACTCCAGGTAACATGTAGCTATTACTTTGCCTGGTACTTTAATTTGGTTTTGTGACATTTTCTGACACCCGCTAGCAGGACAAAGCTATGCTGAAGGGGGTATGTGAGACTTACAGACTTCAAAATAATTTTTAAAAATCACATGGGACTCTTGTCTGCACTTATAATGGCAAAGAACCCCTCTAAAATTAAAAATGCAATGCATTATGTGTTGAAACACAGATGACTTCTGCTGGCAGTGTGACTAATTGCCACTTTCTGGCATTTTTGCAGTGCTGAGTCAAGGGAATACAAGAGGTGACCTTCTTCCCGCTTCCCTCTCTGAGCTTGCAGAGAAGTAGTACATCTGCCGGTGCAGGGCAGGCACTGTGAAAGCAAGGGGCAGCAGTGCTGGGATCACCTAACCAGAATGTGACTGACAAGCTGCTCTGCTGAAGGTGGGTACTGGTGTCACTGGTAATATTGGCACTGCAGATCTGGCTGCAGCAAGTCTCTGTTTGAGATCCTCCCTTGCACAGCCTCTACTGCACTTTGGCTGTTTGGGGTTTGACTCCTACAATGCCAGTACCTGCCAGGCTAACGTATTGGAATTCTGGCTCTCTGCTTTCTGCAGACCAACCCTGCTCTGCCCTGCTGGGTGCAGGCCTGGGGACCCAGACCTTGTGGCATGACCATCACTGCGTGTCCCCAGAGCCATGCTGAATGCTAAAGCACCAAGCCCTGCCTTGCTCTTAGCAAGGAAGAAGTAAACTCCTTTCAAGCACACAGCTGGTCTCCTTCCTGGCTGCTATTGTGTAGAGTACTCATCCACACTCACCACTTACGAATTTCTCATTTTAACTACAAAACTTACATTTAATTCCTTGACCAACTCACTTGCAAAATGTGGTTTTTCTAGACTAGAGCATTTTAGGCATCAGCAGGCTCCCAGTTATAAGAGTCTACGTTGAAACACAGGTAAGAACACATTGTTCATAAACAGTGAGTAACCAAGAGAGAAGAAGGTAATGAATGTTCCGAATACAACCTGACAGCTCAACCATTCTTTTTCTTTGTTCTCTTCCAACTAATCAAAAAATTTCTTCTACCCAAATTTCAGCATATATCTAATACAATATCTAGCAGAAATAGCTATTATACCTATGTGAGAAATTCTTGAGTAATGAGGTTTATAAAGTAAGAGGCTGGCATAACCTTATCTATATCTGTCCTACAAGAGCATCTCATTAATGCAGAACAATAATCCCAGCCCTAAGTTTTGAACTGGGGAGGTTTTTTTAAGCTAAGGAGAAAATCAGTCATAGAAAATGAGAAGCCTTTAGTTACACAGTGGAGCGTGGAGGGGTGCTCCTTTCTAAACCTTATCACTTTAGAAAAAAACACATACGAACTGCATTGCCATCCATTAATCCTGCAGGGCAGCTAGCTGGATCAGCATGGAACAGCTGGTTATACCTAGTAGGGGGATCTACTGCCCTGGAAAGACTGGGTTGTTTTTTCCCAAGCTCTAGTACATACTTCCAGCTCTGGAGTGACCAGAATAGTGTGCTTCAGGTTCTCAGACCAGTGAGGTCTGCTGGGCGTCATCTGGTTCCTTCTGGCTCCTGAGCATGAAGCACAGCCTGAAACAGATCACAGCAAACAAACTCACCCAGGAGCATCTACAGTATTAAACCAGCACTTTATTCCAGCTTTAGAATAAATCATCAGATCAACCTTTCCCTGTTCAGAACATTTCTGTAGCATTTTTGATACATCTGAGTCTTTGCTGACCTGATGTCACCCAAGGAAGAGTGAAGAAATACTAAACAGGCACTGGGATGTTTCATATCCCCATGGATGTGAAAATAATATAATGCAAGTATTTTTCTGCAATGTATGCCAGATATAGTTTAATGATGATAGGGGTGACATGTTTTCTTGGAACTTGTTTCAGATTAACTCTGTAATTTTTGTTAATCTCTTCACAAACAAAAATATGCAATTTACATTTAGAGACTTCAAGGGAAAAATGAAATGGTATATTTATGTTATACATGTATCATTCATACCTCCAAGCTAACAAGTTTTACTTGATTTCATGAATCTGGATCAGTGGAATTTAGACTTGCTAAATTAAAATAAAAATCCGTGAGAGTCTTTATGTTCAGTGCTGTCTTTTACCCTCATCCTCAGAACCATGTTTAAGGAGCCCTCAGGAGAATAAAGATCAGAGATAAAATATAATCAAAGCCAGCACCAAACTTCTCAAAATTAAGGGTCAGCTTTGAGCAGCTGAAGCAGTGTTACGGTGAGCACTGCTGGTCAGGAACCCTTGGCACACAGCGCAGGAGCACCGCAGTGCCAGCATGCTGGAAAAATCATCTGACATTTGCTGAGAAAGGCAGAAGGTTTGCCCTCTCTGAGGTGTGCTCTAATGGGGGTTTTGAACCAAGATATGCTTTCCCAGACATCAAAACAGGGCTGCATTCTACATCTCTCCTCATCCTTAGTCACTGCAGGGATTCAGCTTTACTCTGCAGCTCAGCCACCAGCTCTCTCTTCCCTCAGAAAACAATCAATTTGTGCCAGGAACACACAGGTGTCATGGTTTAGGAATGGTTTTCTCCAATTTAGTACCCTCACTAAAACCAGTCCCACTGCTCGCTCCAGTTGGAAGCACAAAAGGTAAAGGTCATGGGTTGAGGTAAGAACAATGTACTGGGAACAGCAATGAGATAAGAAAACGAACAGTAACAATATTAATAACAGAAGGAACACCCTTCTCCCTGGAAGCTACAGTGAGTCCCTTTCTCCTGCCATGGCAATTAATGAGGTAGTACCAAAAAAATCGGGGTCCTGGCCACACCCTTACAGTCAGGTTCCTTCCTGGCTACTGCAAAAAAAAATTTAACCCTGTCCTGGCTGAAACCAGGACAACACGAAACAAAGATTTTTTTAGGAAAGAGCAAAGGCAAGACCAGTACTGCAAGCAGACAAGAGCTCTTGAGGTTTAAACAAGCCCTGAGTGAGGTCAGCTGACCCAAACCCAGTCGGGATGACTCAAGTATTTCCTGGTTGTGCCTGATGAAGCAACAATTAGGCTCCAGTGGATCATTTTATTCTTTCTTTGTTCTGGTCCCTACACAAGGATCCCCTCTGGGGGGATGGAGTTGATGATCATTGTAAGATGGGCGCCTGCTTTACTGTGGGGTGGGAAGAGTGATAGCCTTGGAGTCTGAAGGATTGGGGAAGACAGAGGGGAGCAGCCCAGTCTAGAATGGGACCAGGAGGGAGATTTAATGGCTGAAAGATAAGATGTGTCCCTGTGGCAACGCTTCTCCCCTTTATCTTCAAGAGAGAGAAGTACTGTCTGCTGATACGTCCTTTATTTAAAACACTCAAGTCAAAGCTGAAAATAATCTTCTCTGACTGCAGCAAATCCGTGTAGTTTGTCACTATGGCTGTTGGTACTTTGTAGTTTTAGTTGCCAGCACTAATGATTTGTAAGGTTCAATAATGTGCAAGAGGGCTCTGTTTTTGGTAGCTGCCTGGTCTCTCACAGGATGAAGTTACAAAACAGATGGTAAACAGTTGGGGAATTGAGAGATTTTTTGCTGCTGCAGGGCAAAAACTGATTCCTTTCAGTCTTTACCAGTAATAGAGACAGAATAAATAGACTGTGCTAAGATCAAATCATGTTGGATTTATAGGTAGGAGTTGGGATTTGATAACAAATCAAGTGTTTTAGGAATTTTGTATTTTTCTCAAGAACATCCAAACAAACAGAAATCATAAACCCTCTGGCTTGAAATAAAGAGGTGGTAAGAACTATTCCCCTCCTCTGAGTCTGACACTCTTGAAACTGAAGCCACCTGGGAGCACTCATAGCTGTGAACTTTTAATGGTGTGAAAGCAAAGAGACTGTCTCTGATTCTAAGTTATAGTACTGTAGCAATCAGGTCTGAACCCTCTTAAAACTCCCATGACAGTCAAAGAGTGCTGGGTTTTGGCTCCTTTCCATTTTAAATGCAGATATTTGCAGTGCAGGTACCTCAATGATAGTCCTCAATTTGCACTAAAGTGGATGGGGAGTAGCCTTTTCTGTGGACTGTTTTGCAGTTTTGTTATCTTAATTTAAAAGACAGCTGCAGCTCACAACTGGTAAATCTGGCAATGCCCGAGGCTTAACCTGATATTAATTTTCCCAACAGCACAGCAGAAGTGCAATCTGAAGAACCTTTTTTCATCAGTTTTCTACTGAGTGGCCTTCCAGGGTTTGGCTTGTTTTTGGGCAACCAGGGAGAAGAGTAGGAGGAACTGAAGGGGTGCTTGTGACTTAAAAGGGAATAATTTAATTTATAACACCTTTGGAGAGCAGCAGCTCTGTGTGCATGGTGCTGTGACTTCCACCTTGCCCTTTCAGTAGAATGCATTTTGAGCTGCATCTTGGTCGTAAGCTGGAGGAAGGGTGCTAAGGCAGGCCCAGCTGGGCCTTGGCAAAGGAAGATTTTCAGCTGAAGGGTTGTCTGATGCTGTGGGGCCCAGGTGAATAGGAGACCTTCAAACTACTTAGTTTTGTCTAGCTGGGCACTGCACAAGGCTGCTGACTTCTGGCTTTGGTCTGATACTGCCTTGAGATGCCTCCTTCCTTCCTAGGAGTGTCCATATGGCAGTGGTCTGGCTTCCTGGAAGGAAATTCCTTGAGGCAGGTGCTTGACTGAAAAGTAATCTTAGTTCCATTCTACATTAGCACAGTCTACGTCTATCAATTTGATACTGAGACACAAAGCTGATAACGTAGAGTAGGTTGGAGTAGGAATTAAGGCTTTTACTCAGTTTTTATACTTACTTTATCCTGCTGATAAAGACTTTCTGAAAATCTGAAAGCATTTTAGCTTTTTTATATTGCCATCCCTCTTATATAGTCCTGAATCACTTCCAGAGGAGTGACTGGGTCCAGGAGCTCTGACTGCACCTGGAATAGCTGAGGGAGAGGCAGCTGGAAGAGTGTGCCTCACTGTCACTAGTGGTGAAATAATATGTGTACATGACATAGTGAGCCACCAGCTGGGTGGCTGTGCAGCTCTTGAGTACAAAGGGAAAAAATAAATCTGAGTTAAGCTCTTCATGCCAAATACAAATGGGTACATGAAAATTATACCAGCAGTTTTGTAGCTTTGGCAACTGGCACTTTTGGGTACTGCCTCCTTCCCAACATACACTGATGTTCACGATCTGCTCTAGTGAAAAGGAGGGCCAAGACTTTCCGTGCATAAAGAGCAAGAAAGACAAGGGCTGAAAAGCTGTTGTTTCCTGCTTTATGAAGTCAGGTAAGGTGAAGGAGGTGAATTAGAAAGCTGGTGCAGTGTTCAAATAGCTGGAGAAAGGGATGCCTCTGTTTCTGGGAAGCATTTCATTGACCAATGTGATTTCATACTTCACTATTTTTTAACTGTGTACAAAGGCTTGTTTGTGGCATAAAGCCTTCCAATTGTCTAAATAAAAAAGTTTTTAATCTTAAGACACTTTCACAGACTTGTGGAGTGGTTGAGGTTGGACTTCTGGAGGTCATCTTCTCCAACATCCCCTCCCTACTCAAGCAGTGCCACCCAGAACCAGTCACTTGTACAGCTTTTAAATATCTCCAGGGGTGGAGACTTCACAACTTTTTTGGGCAGCCTGTGCCAGCACTTGGAGACTCTCATAATAAGGAAATGTTTCCTGATGTTCTGAGGGAATCTCCTGTGTTTCAACTTGTGCCCACTGGTCCTTGTGTTGTCACTGAGCATTAGTGAGAACAACCTGGCTCTGTCTTTTTGGACTCTCCCATCAGGTATTTATATGCATTGGTCCCCCTCTCAAGGCTGAACAATCCCCACTCTCTCAGTGTTTCCTTGTAGGAGAGATGCTCCAGTCCTTTAATTATCTTGCTGTTCCTTGGTAGCACACAGATAGAAAAGCCACCATGGATGGCAACCTGAGCATCTGAGTCAGTTTCTCTGTATGAGACATACAAACTAGGGAGCAATTAACTTAAAGGACTAGTAAAGAGAGCTTTAAATCAATGCAGGCAAGAAGTTATTGTTTAGTGGATAGTAGTAGACTCTTGGCTGAAATAGGATTAATTTTTTTCTATGGGATGTCTGAACTCTTCAATCTATGCATTTGATACATGGATTTTTGGTTTAGGTTTTGTTTTTTGGATGAAGGGACTTTTCCCAGAAGTTGTTTCTATTAGGAAAGAATACCTGATGGCTGTTGGTATTTAGAGTGAGGATTGTTTTGTCATTTAAATGTAGTTTATATATTTTAATGGCATAAGGGAGTTCAAGAAAACGAGCTGTAGGAAAATAGCTAGTAGAAAATTTTGCTAAATTTAGCAAAGTCTTAAATTATCACCATTCATTTCTTTAACTTACTTGGTTAAGCCTTTACCTAGTTGCTCGCAGTGTGATTAAGCGCTTACCCATGAAAAATCCTGTAAATGCTTTGATGTAGATTGCTAACCTTGGACAGCAGTATGTCATTGTGATAAGAATAAAAATATCTCTCAGAAAGATAAAGGTCATAATTGCTGTCAAATTTCCATCTGTACTTGCAGCACAAGAAAAAAACCCTGGAAATATAAAGCTTCTAAGAATAATTCCTTAAGAAAATCTTTTAAGTACCACCAATTTTGGAGAGAACACCAAGAGTATGCATGCAGTACCCATGAGAAGGGGATCATTATCAGGTATAAACACTCACAGACACCGTTAGGGCTTTTACAAAAGATAGGGTGAGGTATGTAAAAAGCTGAGGGCTAAAGCACACCACAAGCAGGATTAGTATTGCTTTCTTTAGGCTTTTCTTGGTTCACCCTTTTTTTTTTCCCTTACATGAACATGTCTACACTGTGATATGAATCTTAATTTCTAGATGCTGGCTGCCTTCTGGCAAACACAGAGTGTTTGAGAACCACGGTTTTAGAGTCTGGGCCCTACATTGCTGATTACTTAATCTTGTCAGTATAGTTCTTGGTGTGGGCTGTTTGTTAGTTTTTGGGGGTTTGGTTTGGTTTGGTTTGGTTTTTTTGTGTTTTGGTTGGTTGGTTGGTTGGTTTTTTTAATTATTGTTTCCATACAAATGTTTTAAATTGAGAAGTCAACACCTAAGAAATTGATTTACCATTAAGAAGTCCAGTGCCCTTACAGGAAACCTGCAGCCACAGATGGCAAGTTCATAATGCCTAAGTAGCCAGGACCCACAGCTAGACTGTAGGTCTCCTTTTAGAGTCCTTGCAGAAAGAGCATCTCTGAAAAGTCTGTCCCTCTAATGCCATAGCAATGCCATTGATTTACCCTAAATTCAACTTGACTTTTTTTTCTTAGAGACTTTATTTTTTTCTTGTGTGCTGACAACAAAGACAAATTTCTGGCCTAGAATGTACTTAACTACTCACTGGCAACCTAATTTCTTGAAATTTGGCTTTTGCTGACACCTTTGCAGCTACATTAGTTTTAAATCTGCTTAAGCCTACTGAAAATGTCATAGGGAGACAGCAGATTGGCAAATCTGTTCCTTGGCTCTTACTAAAGATATTTGCAGTATAATATAGCATTGGTGAAATACCAGAGGGAAGGAGGTCGAGTCATTCCAAGGCACGCACTAGGACTGGCACAGAGTGAGTTCTGCCCTTTGTGCACTGCAGGACAGATGAAGTGGAAAGAGATGCCCATCTCTTCTCAAAACATTTTCTAGGTCTTCTTGTGGGACAACAATAGCAGTAAGGAAACTTCTAGCAAAACCCACTATTTCAGTGCATGTTGAAACTCCTTGCTGTAATTCTAAAATAATTTAATTAATCTAAATAGATTTAGAATCTAAATCTAAATAAATGTAATTCTAAATAGTTTATCAGCTATGCTAACATGTATATCAAAATTGCCTCAACCTTGCCAGATCAAGGTATTTGGGGAACTGAAAGGGCAATTAATTCCATGACAGACCTTGTGCTTATACTTATAAAAGATGGCTTGTGATGACAGAAAAATTTCTTGCATGTGCCCACTCACAGAGACATGAATACTGATTGTATTGACTTTAAGCAGTAACTCAGGGATAAATTTTTAATGCAGAGTCAGTTCCTATATGGCACTCTAAATACTAAGCTGAAGGCTAAACAGAAATGTTTGCAATCTTCAATCAAGAAACTTCAATGGTGGTGTGGGAATAGGTAATTGGGCAAATTATTTACTGACTTTGATATGAATGCTTATTCGGTGCTTTCTTCCCTGGAGCTAAAGCAGGAGATAATTGCCCCAGCCTTCAGTCTCTCTTCTTTCTCAAGCTCTAAGAGCACATTTTTAAGGTGATTATTACTTAATTACCGCCATTATGCTGCTAATACCCACCAGATAAACACGGCTTTTCTTTTTAGTGTTGCTGAACTAGAATATTAAGTGGTCTCAGGTTGGGGACGGGACTGAACTGGGATATCCCCCTTCCTGCCTTGCTCTTTGGTGGGGAGGACAAAGCCTCGGAGTGCCTGATGGGGTGGGGGCCTCCAGGGGCCAGTAGTGCCTCTCCTGAGAGAGGAGACTGCCCTTGATGGGGAGGGGCGAGCTCCGGGGAGGTGCTAAGGCAGATGGTGTAGGAGCCAGCTGCGATTTCCTTTTTTTTTCCATTTTATTTTCTTCTTCATAAATGTTTATTAAACTTTCATTGGTATAATCCTGTCCTTTTATACATGGTTGTCTCCAGTGTGTGTATATATATAAAAGTATAATATACTATATGTGTGTATATGTGCAACTGAAATAATGCCATGTTATCTTCTGTGTTGCTACTTGAGGCACTTCTTAGTGGAAGGGCAGTCCTCAGGACTGGTTTTTTACATCTGCTTCATTACAGTATTAATATTTTTGATTTTTGCCTTGTCCCTTCTGCCAGTCTAGGAAGGAGGTTAGATGGGTACGGAATATCTTGGTTTTAATCACATCATTTAATCCAATTTTTTGCTAGGTACATTTTGTTTGAGAGGGACATAATACTACTATTAGAAACTAGGAAAAAAACCCCTCTTTTTTTCTTAAGCATCTATTTATATCAGCTATCCAAGCAAAAACAGATTATGAAAAAATACTCTCATTAACTAAACTGCCATATTTTACCCAATTTCTATGGAAACAGATGTGCTATAAACTTCTCTTTCCTTTGCAACTGGGTTAAAAGCTAATAAATAAATGCAGTGACTGCAGACAAGGCTGACAGGCTTAAGCTTCTGTATGTACAGTCACGTTTTTTTCAAAGAACCTTGAAAGGTGTGATGATTTTTTTTCTGGATTAGTTTATATTAACCTTAATGAGCCCTAAAATCAGCAGTGTCAAGAAGAGATCACATTTGAGGTGTTGTAATCAGCCTTTAAGTAGTGTAACTTAGTTGTTTGTAATGATATCATCTTATTCATCAAGTTGTTATTTTAAGTCAAACTTTCCAAGAAGCTTTCAGTGGGAGCCTTGCTTTAAGCAGAGAAATGGAAAGTACTGCTTTTGTCTACTTGGTAGTAATTTCTAAAGTACAGGGGATGCCATAAACAATAAAGTGAGCAACAAGATTGACAAGCTTATATAATTTTTAATTAAAACACCAGGTGTGGTGTGGTTTTTCAGTTTTTTATGTGCAAAGGTTGCCTATCTCTGGACATGTGAATGAAAGAAGTCAGTCAAACCCACATATGAGTCAATGCCTGGGAAAGCAAGGCATTGCGGTGCTCACCAATAGAAGGCCAGCTCGGCTGGACCTGAGCACTGGGCGGTCTCTGCCCACGGCGGTGGGAGAGGACGGAGGTTGGCGGAAGGCGGGAGGATGGGCTAGATCTCGGATAGAGCTCGCCTCGACCACCGATGGCAAAGGCGCAGAGGAGAGCGAAGGAGGCGAGGGACTCTTCTTGGGGGAAAACAGGAACGGGTTTATTGGCGTAGGAGAACAGGGGCCAAGAAGAGCAAAAAAGAGCCCTTGACAAGGGGTTTTATACCCCTGTTACTAGGGCGGAGCAAACAACATACAGCCAATGATAAGCTAGACAGGGGGAAGTACATGGGCGGAGAACACTCAACACGGATGAATGGGAGAAAAAGGGGGCGGGAAGAGTGAACGTGGGCCAATCAAAGGGGATTACATAACTCTGGGGAGGGGAGTGCAGCGGCCATTGCGGACGTACAAGGCGGCACATCTTTCCCGCCGAAACCCAACCGCTTTTCCCGCCAAGCTCTCTTAGGGCAGCCATCTTGGGGCAGGCAGCCATCTTAGGGTTCTTGGGTCTTTGGGGGGGTCGAACCATTGGACTCGTTGTCCAGCTGCCGTTAGTGTGCCATGGTGAGAGCCATTGCTCACCGCAACAGTTTTTCAACTTTTTTATGTTCAAAGGTTGCCTATCTCTGGACATGTGAATGAAAGAAGTCAGTCAAACCCACATATGAGTCAATGCCTGGGAAAGCAAGGCATTCTTCTGCAAGAAGAGCAGCTAAATGAAAGTGGCATATTAGGAAATATTTGTCTCTTAATCCCATTTTTCTAAATATGTTATTAGTACTGTAATTTGCAGGGAAAGAGAACCAAACTGCCTGCAGTAACAAGAATGCAAATAGTTATCAGAAGAATTTCTTTGCCAAATGCTGCCAAGCTCTGAGTTAAGTGGGTTAACCTGGAAGTCAGCAGCCTTATCTATCACCTACTGCCTTTACCATGGATGGTTGTGTGTTGTCCCAAGGCAGAGTATTCTGGCAGCAAAGGGAGAGTGTCCTAACAAAACTCTAATATGCAGATCAAAGGGAGTGACTATTCCCTTTTATCTGGGAACTGGGGTGCTGGGTCCAGCTTTGGACACCAGTTAGGTTCAGCTAACAGTTCAGCTCCTTGCCACCAAATGTGTAGCACAATCTGCACTTTGAGAAATCAGACGAGTTTGAAAGTCAAAATAATTCTCTTCTACTAAAGCTATCACTAGTTTTCCTTTCACAGCAAGCAAGCAGACAGTTTGGGGAGGAAGTAATTCCAAGTGTGGGCAGCAGATTGACAAATCCTGTGGTATATCTTGTTTGTGTATAAAGTCTGGCTAGTATTTCATAATAACTGATATTTTGATAGTTTACTGCCATTTCACTGGTGTTACTTTTCAGCCTGCCTGCATCATCTTTGCAGGAACTGGGATTTAGAGGATGAAATAACATTGTTATTCTGCTCAAGTTTCAGCCGCTCAGGTTTTCTATTTGTTCACATCTGTATTTTTATAGAAAATTGATAAGTGCTGTAATTACAGTCTGCTGAAAGCAAGTAGGTCAGAGCTACACTTTCCATTCCAGAGGGGCCGCTGGCACTGGAGAGACAGAGAGACAGCTGGATGTTTTTACTTGTCTGGGTGTTGCTGCCATTCATTAAACTTCTCACAACTGCTCACCAAAATACTTTCAGAAGTACTGAACAAAATCAACCAAATCATCTGTGTTTAAAAGGTCCTCTACTCATGTGTTGCAATTCTCTGACAAAAGATTTTTTCAGGACATCATGGAAGAATTATACTAACTGTTGAGGGAAAATTTCTTAGAGTGTACTGGTGACAATTTCTTCACATAAATGACTGAGAATCTAGTGAGAGGAGAGACCTTGCTGAACCTCCTACTCACAAAGGAAGAATGGATAAGGGATGTGAAGGTTAAGGGTTGCTCTAGCTACAGTGACCGTGAGACGGTAGTGCTCAGGATTCCAAAGGGAATAAGGCAAAAAGCAGGATCACATCCCTGGGCCTCAGAAGAGCAGACTTCAGCCTGTTTGGGGGCCAAGAAGAATACAAATACACTGCCCAATTTTGCAGGGATAGAGTTAGGAAAGCCAAGGCCTGGTACGGGATACAAAAGGTGACAAGAATGACTTTGATGAGTACATCAGCAGAAAAAAGCAGGTTGGGGAAAACATGACAGCCCACTGGTGAAGAGCACCTGGTGGCAAAGGGCACAGGAACATCTGAGGTACTGAATCCCATCTTTATCTCGGTCTTTACCAGTAAGAGTGGCCAGAAGTCTGGAGCAAGGGAGAGGTCCTCCTCCTTGGTAGAGACGAATCAGGTTAGGGAACACTTTAGCAAACTGGATGTACTGAACAAATTGCCCATTGGATGTGTTGGGACACACCCATGAATGCTGTGAGAAGTGGCTGATACCACTGCAAGACCACTCTCAATTACCTTTGGAAGGTCATGGGAAACAGAGGAAGATCCTGAGGACTGGAAGAAGGTAAATGTCACTTTGATCTTCAAGAATGAGGATCTAGGTAAGCCTTAACTTTCCTTACTTCTGTTTACACTTAAATCAGTCATGTGGATTGCCAGTGCCAGTCACTTGGATCTTCTGTCTGTTCTCTTATTTATTCATCTATATGTCAGTTGTGTGTTAGGTGAGTGATCTCTCCTGTCTTTAACTCACGAGCTTTCATTATATTTTCTCTCCCGTGTCCAGTTGAGGAAGGGAGTGATAGAGAGGCTTTGGTGGGCACCTGGCACCCAATCAGGGTTCACCCACCTTAGTCAGAAAACCAAACATTTCCAGTGTTCATCTGACTGCATAAACATGGTGACTAACAAGAGCATGAATAGTTAATCTCTAAATACAGATTCGGAGATGACAGTGAGAGAGGACAGACAGCAAAGCATAGACACTAAGGTGGTATGTGAGGTTTTTTTAATTTTTTTTTTTACTGTCAAACATACTCAAGACTAGCACAGCTAGCAATTCTATGCAGCTCTCCTGGATGCTCACTTTTAATAAGCATATTAACATAGAACAGGTTTCAATTTAAATGATACCTTTGTGTTGGCTGCACCAGTTTGCTGCAGTGCTGAGATGCCTGGGAAAATGAGCTGAACCAGCCCACTCCTGGTGTCTCAGAGGTATTTAGAGTAGCAGCTGATGCAAACACTACCTACTACTACTACTTCTGAAGGTGGCTGCTGCACTTGCATGCAGCTGTTCTTTCTTATGTATAAATTTAAATTGTAAGGACTGTAATTTTTGCTGGCACATCATGAAAGTGGCACTAAAGACAGAAGATATGCTCCCAAAGCTATGTGAGCCAAGAATGATTTCACCTTTTCCAGCCTCAAGAACATTGTTTGAGGAACACAATAGCTGATGACTACTGAGAGCTTTTTTGCTTTTAAGATGCAAGAGATCTCTTCCTGCTCGAATAATTTTTTCCCCCCTAAAAGTTGTTTGGGTTTTTTTTCATACCCCACTGTTATTAATTTACACCTTGCCAGGATTTGTAAGACTGATTTTATTGCTGTTGTTGTGGGAACAGAATTCTCAGCCATATGGCATGACATCTTCATTTCTGCATGACAGGAGACAAGATCTATTACTCAGTTTTGTAGTGCTGAAAAAAGGTACCTTCATGAAGGTTTGTCTTAGGGAAACTCCATATTAAAGTAGAGAACAAAAAATATATATAATGAACAAATTCTTTCCCAAGGGGTAATTTGTACTGTAAATGCTCAGAAGAATATTTTGGTCTTTTGCATAAATCCAAAACTTGCCCATTACAGTAATACATTTTTAATGTGATTGAACTTAGGTTTGTTTGTTTGTGTTTTTAATTTTGTCGTTTGGTGGGGTTTTGGGGTAATTTTTTTTGGTTGTTGTTGTTGGGTTTTTTTCAGCTGTCGAAATAACAGAAGAGAAGACAGAACCCCTGACCCAGGACAGCAAGGTGCCACAAACTGTCATGTGCATACGATGGTCTTTGTCCAGTATCTCTGACCTAGCAGGGCTGGTGTCTCATAATCTAACTGTCTTGGTTTTGAACATCTGAAGAGCCTTCTCTTGGTCCAAAAAGAAATAACACCACCCACACTAAGATGATTGTTTCACTGTGGAAGCTCCCCTGAAGATGAAGCCCCAATAGCAGAAGGAATTCTACCCTCTGACTTTAATTAGATGCATCAATCTTGCATCTTCTCTGAAAAAATGAACTGACATATTAATAATACAGCTTAAGGGTGTTTTCTAATGAGAATTTAAACTCATATGCTTTCAACCAATGCCTTCCATTCTGGGCTGTGCAGGAAGGCGTCCCTCCTGATGTTTTGCATAGATGTGTATCTTGGACTGAGATGTAATCCTTCTCCTGAAAAGTATCAGGTTGGCTTTATTTGGACTGACAGAATAACAGCATCACAGGCTGTTTAGTGCTTAAAGGTAAAGGTTGGGTGGCGAAGCGAGGGAATGCTCACCATTGCATTGTGCGTGGAGGACCAGAAGTGGCCAAGCCCTGTCCCCAACACTCCTGAGAAAAGCTCTGTGGCTGGTAAAAAGTGGATGCCATTCTGTTCCCCCTGCGAAGGGCCAGGACCTTTGTGGCACAGCACTGAAGCACAGTTTTTAAGTGGCAGCATTACAGAGCTCTGGCACCCGCTACCTTGGCAGTCAGGGTACAGAGGGTGCAACTTGTAGATAGGAGCACTTTCATAAAATATTCCCACAGTCAGGCCCTGGTACTGATCCATACCTTGCTTTTCTGCTGCCTTTAACTCTACAAACATATAATTGTTTAGTTTTTTTTTTTTTAAATGACAGATTGTGTGGTTTAATACATGCTTTAACTCAGCAGTCTCTTCCTCTTAGACACACTTAACTCTTCTAAATACAGAACTTAATTTGACTTAAGATGTTGCTACTTCTGTAGTTAAATTCCTTGCTAACTGCTGAATCACTTGAATAATGTGAAAAACATTATCTTTCCCTACAACTTATTTGTTAACCATTCTTTTACAAACTGAGGGAAAAGGTCATTACTTTGACACTTACATTTGACATTTGTTAAGAGTTTAAAAAAAAAAAACAAAACAAAACCAAACAAAACCCAACAACTAAGTATGAAATCAGTGCCAACTGTTATGATACGGAAACAGAAGTGTTAGGGCTTTGGACTTTTTTCTCCTTTAAGTGTAGCAATTCTAACACAGTCATTACACAATTTGCATTAATGTAAATACCTCAAACCAGCACAGGATAGAAAATATACTTTCTGACTGAATACCTAATGCTGTGGTTCAGCTGAGCATATTGACTGAGGACTAATTTACAGTTCTCCTATTTGACAGAGCTTCATGCATTATTGCTGCTCTGTAATACATGTATAGAACTTTAAAAAAGAAAAAGCAGTCTGCTTCTCAGTGATCAGATTTACTAGCTGTCATGAAACTAAGAAGGATTCCAGACTAAAATCACTAAAGATGGAAAACTAGAGAAAATACACAAGATTTATGAGGAAAAAAACCCACTGCTTATCTTATTAATATAAATTCAAACCACACAGAGAAAAAGCTAGGATATACAAATTGACTCTTACAGCACTCTCATGTTAATCTTCAGAATGAAATTTTCAGCATTTAGCAATGAGATGTGCCATCCTTAAAGCCCACAAAACTTGGAAGAACTCCATAGTTTTTCTCATGTTACTGCAATATATTCTTTTTATTTATTATTGTCTCAGAGGAAGAATGTTACAATGTAGTGTTTGAAGCAGCATTTACTTGGCAGCAGAGGACAAAGGATGCATACAAACACAGGCAGAAAAACAACTTTATACATAACCTCATATTCAGAACAAAAATAAAATGCACCAAATTCACTACTGAGTTCTTTTTATGCTTATATTGGGAGTATTTTTAAGGATTCTTTGCCTAGAAAATTATGTAGCTTGATAAAAGCCAAGTACTTTGCAGAGAACAGAATATAAAGCTATTTCCAATACTACTTATGAAGATAGGTCTGAGGTAGAAAGGTGGTCATGGCTTTCCTCTTCTGTAAAATGTGGGGTTTTTTCTTCTCTGAAAAACTACATAACATTTTAAGAGATGAAGCATTTATAGGAGCCAGCATCTTCTCTTTTCACCTTGACAACTTTGCTCCACTTGCTCAAGACTAATACTTAGCATTTCTACAGAGCTTTCCAGACACTAAGTCCTACATCACCTTTGAGCAGTAAGTACTATCATCCCCATTTTACAGATGGGAAAACAGAGGCAGAGTGGTTAAATAATTTGCCAAAGGGTTCAGAAAGAGCTGGCACTGGTGCCAACAGTAGAAGGTGGTCAACACTGTGCCTGAATCACTCCTTGAGCAGTAGCAGTTCAGGAGTAAATACTGTGGGTGCAGGACAGTCTAGTTGGCAAAACTTCACAAAACCACTAGAAATTCCTTACCTGCTGTTTTAATGTCCCCTAGCATCTTTTTAGTAGCAGTAGAGAATTTTACACCTCTTTCAAAACCATTCTGAGATAAGGTTTTTTTTTCCTTCAGTAATAATTAAGAACAACACAGTTTTGTCTCTCTCTACTATACATGAAAGATATTGCATGCAGTTTTACCAATTAAAGGTATGTTCTAGAATTAAAGCAAGTGTCCATGCAGCATTGTAAACTCTGTGAAGGCATTAAAATCTCTTATGATAATCTTTAAACTAGAGATCAGCTGATCAGTGACATAAATTTCCCATAATTATCCTTATCAAAAGTACATAAATAAATTATTTCAAAGATAAGGATGATCTGCAAGATTACAATACCAAATGATAATATCTAAGTGCACTGCAGTTCTGGAGAAAGTTCTGTTGCTAATAGTATTGGAAAGGGCTTTCTAATTGTCTCTTCATTTCCAAGAGGAAGACAAAAGAAGGGGATCTCACAGAAATTAGCTTTACTTCATAGACTGTAAATTCCAAAACTTAAAGCAAGTTTGGCACAGCAGGGAACAGCAAAGCTTTGTCTCTGAACAAAGTTGGGAAAGATTACACTAACTTAGTTCTTACTAAAACCAACTTAAGCTATCATCTAAGTCCTCTTTTTAGCTATCTCCTGATTCAAAGTAATGTAAGGCTTAAAAAAATAATCCTCCAAATGGAGTGTGTTGGCTGGAAATAACGAAAAGAAAGTTAAAAATACCACTTAGGTACATGAGGATGCTGATTATGACTTGAAATGAGACTTTACCTTATTTAACTGAATTAAAATACTGTACCTTGCACTCAATGACAGTTTTTGTTAACCAGTAACAAAATAATGCAGATTACGGGAACTTCATATGCCAATGCTGAAAATAATGCAAGGATATTCTGAAATCTGTGTGGTCAGATGGTTAGCATATAAATAATCAGTACAGAATATTACATGTGTGAGAAAATTTAACTAAGGGTACTTTACAATGCAAAAGCAAAGAGCTGAAAGGAATGTATAACTGTAACGTTTTGCTCCAAGCTCCTTATGCAGTTCTCTTTACGATTATCAAAAAATGTATATAAAGCCCCTGCCCCTTTTCCCCTGGCTGTATATTTATACAAATCAGTGACAAATATTCCACTGCTCGTTAATTTACAGTTGCATAGAAAGGGAAGAAGGAAAAAAAAAAGATTCTATAAAAACAACATCCTCTTCTTTGGGTATTCAGTGTTGTACTGTTTCAAGTAGAACACGTGGTCGGAGCGCACAGCGTGTCCCGGGGTCCCGTGCAGGCTTCTGATGAGGCGGAACGCGCGGCCAGCAGGTTGTAGAACAGGGCTGTACTGCACGCCAGGAAGCACTGGCTGACATCCCAGTGAACACTTCACATGGCCTGTTGTGATGAAAAACAACATCAGTACCATGTGTTAACACACACGGAAACTTCTAACTGCTCATTCAGCTCAGGACTGGGATGCCATCTTAAAAAATCCCTGTATTTTAAAAATTTACACGTATTGGCTTGAGACTCAGGTTAAAAGAAATCTGAGTTTACAATATTTCCGTGTTTAAAGTTCTTGTTGAAGTGGTTGCCTATTCAGAGCAGGCAGCTTAATCTAATGCCTAAGGTGCTGTGTGGCTCCTGATCCTTGTACACTGGTGCCCACAGCTCCTGAAAGTGGAGCTGCGGGAACCAGGGCACAAGGACATATGGAATGTCTTTGCAAGAACCAGCTTTGATCTTGCAAGCTGATGCTGGCTTGAAACTAACTGGCCCCAATAAATGTAGGCTGGTTCCATCTGGTCAGCAATGCCTAACTGCAGAACCATAATACCTTTGGCAGTGCCTGAACTAGCAGAAATTTTCTATTACCTGTGATGTTCTGGAATCTGGCCTTTGTGTTGTATCAGTCTAGCTTCCAAATAGACCCCTAGGGAAAAATGTAGACAAAAACCACCCCAGCCCCTTTCCTTTAATGGAACTTGTCCACCTGCTTTATTTTGTTTCCAATGCCTATGCAAGTATGTAAACGTGTCTCATACCTGTGATCTGCCAGTGAAACTTGCTGCAAATAGAAAAAAAAAAAGGTTAGAAATTTACATGATTCTGCATCTTGACAGTTTAAAAACAAAGCTCTTATTGGGAAAATCCCATACTATAGAAGAACAAAAAGACTTATCTTTAAAAGACTAAACATTTAACTAGAAATCTGTTGTAATGGTCTAATTCTTCACAAACTTACTTTTAACAAATTTCTAGCATTATAAATATGTAGGTAATATGAATTGTTTCATTTTCACTACCTGTAACCATATAAACCCCTGAGCGATGTATGACAGTATCATCTCTTAAAAATGCTCTGTTCTGGATGTCACTCAGATGCACAGACAAGACTTCTGCACAGTGTTGTACAACTGCCTACTTCTGAGGACCAGTGACATAAATAAGGAGGGAACAAGAGACATCCACGATCAGTGGATCTGAAGGACAAAAAAAATAAAACCAACAAACGACAAAACAGCAAAATCCACCACTAAAAGCCTTGCTGGCCTTACAACATGAATAATTACTTCATAAAGGATATTTAGCATAAATAGTAAGACTGATTTCAAGAAGAATTATAACCTGAAACCCATGAAAACAAACAAAGCAAGTAAGACAACTGTCTCTGTTAAACGGTCAAAATGGGATAAAAATTACATTATGTTACATTATGGATTTGCAGTCAAACTCATTTCTCTTTTATTAAAGCATGAGGCTCAGATCTAGTAACTCCTTAATGGAGGCTAAGGCCATGGCAGAAGAGACAGAGATGAGGTTGTGAAAAAAGTGTTTTACTTTTTGTTTTTTTTAATAATCGGACATGAGATATTGCATGTGTTTAGACAAAATTTAGCTTGGGTATAATTAAAAAGGGTAAGGATGTTGTTCTTTAAGGTTAGGAATACAGTGATGCCTAGAGAGTCCCTGGAATCTACATCATTTATAGTCTTACAGAACAGGTTAGATAATTGTCTGGCCAGGAAGACAGATCCCTCTCGAATGGCCACAGGAAAAGATGATGGACTTGGATGGTCTGTCATGGTCTTCCTTAGCAAAACTCAGAGTCTAATGCACTTTGTTGGGAAGGCCAGACTAATAATCCTCATTCCAGGCTTCTAAAACATTTAAGATATGAATCTGACACAGTCAAAAAAATTTACTCCCAAGTAAAAGATGTTATAGAATGACTGAATGAGAACAAACATAAGTAGTACCTACTAACTGGGGCAATGTGGTTTAGCCCGACAACAGGGAAAAAAATCACATGAAATTTGGAACTGTGCCTTCTTTTAATCTTAAATGCTCAGATATACTTCACAATATGAAGCGGCCATAGTTTTCACTCGCAGTATCCTCCTGCCTCATTCAAGGTGTTTGTTCATAGAATCACAGAATTTTTTTCTCTTTTCCAGTCCTGGAGAACAGCCATCATTACCAAGCTTGTCCTGACACAAGACAGTTTGCTTTAAATTCATTTGGGCCAAATGACCGTGTAGCTGTATAGTCACATAGCAAGAGAGTAATTTGCAAAACCAAGAACAAATGCTTGAGTTGCATTTATACTGATTTGTATACACACACATTCTTAGGGTGTGCTGAGGAGCTCCACTAGCTGTTGACTTCAAGACAAGATGCTCCTTAGAATCAAATCTTTAATTTGCAGAACAATGGGCTCTGAACTATCAAACTCATCAAAAATCAAAAAGGGCAGCTGAAACAAGACCTTTTTTGCTAGAACCTAATCTGTTTTTTCAAAATATGCAAGGTGCATCTTCTGTGATGCAGTTATTCACAGCCAAGCAATGTATGTACAAGAGATAAAAGGGATATTTTAACAGGCTTCACAGAATTTATGAAATAGCAGAGTTCAGTCTTGATGCCTCCAAAAGGATTGGGCATAAACAGCCACTCTCTTACTCCTGCCTTTTAAAACTGACCATTATTATTACATTTCATTTGAACCTTTCAACAGTTTTGAGAATATATCAAAGCTTTCACTACTGTTTTTCTAAGGCAAAACAGCTGAAATATATATATACAGAGACATGTATATGTATAATTGTATTTTACAAAACCTACCAAAATACATGAGATAGCTCCTCACTTTTGCAAGTGCAGCGACAGTGGAAGGAGGAGGATAAGTATGTCAGCTGATACAAGACAAGCATAGGAACGAGCTGGTTTTCCTTTTGATCGTTCTTTAATAGACACTGAATAAAATATCAACTTCCAATGCATTTAAGCAGGGGAAGGTGTTATGTGCTGCATTCCCAGATTTCCTCTGGTCTATTTAATAACTAGTTCAGTAATTAGTCTAAGGACTAACTGTCCAAAGACTTTTTTTTCCAAGCTTTATTACAAAAACAGCATTCAGAAATTCTGAATCTACATTCACTTAAGTTCTACAAAAGGTTTTTATCAGCAGCTAGTGAGATTCTAGATGTCTTTTCCCTTATGTGGGCACTGCTGAAAATTCCACACTGAGCTACTGGCTTTTCTTACAGTGAATCGCTTCCACTTAAAACAAGAACATTTATTTATCTTCACAAATAGTGTCTATGGAGGAATTTTAAAGAACAGAATTATACAGCTTGCATATCTTGACAAGAAATCTCCTCAGAGATACTTCTTTTCCTAGTCAATACCACAAGAATGAGCTTTTTTCTTCAAAAGACCACCTCAAGTTCAATACTATTCTCAGAGACGTATTTTGTTAAACTTACAGCAGCAAGCTGGAAATGTGTTGTTGATTTGCTCCATAACATCTGTTAGATCTGTGTTGGTATCATGAGGTGGAACTAACAAGTCATCTGCAGATATGACAACGAAAAAATGAATTTTGTAAGAAGAGGGGGAAAAAAAAGGACAACAACATTCTAAAAGGCATTCTTATCCAACCTTCCAATTACATACTCCTTTATATTTCAAGGGAAAACACTACCTGAAGTCTTTGTAATGTGCAGGAACTATCATTGATAATTGCCAGACTTGGGAGAGGAAGTGAAAGTTACATTATGGATTTGCAGTCAAACTCATTTCTCTTTTATTAAAGCTTCACCATTGCATCCAGGATTTACCTAGAAGTTGCCAGCAAGGAACAGTATATAAAAATTTACAGTTAAAATAAATAAAATGTTGACAAGATGAGGGAATTAAACTGAGTAGCTACTCAATTAAAATTCTGTTCCAATTGCACATGATTTGTCATGTAACTTTCAGAGTGAATACAACATTCTTTTTCTGAAAAAATCCCAACATTTATCTTTCAGATGGTCTTTATTCAATGTGTATCAGCCATTTCAGTAGTGCTAAAATCCTCCTTGACATTTCTTTGAAAAATGATGCTTAAAATTAGCCAAGAAAATGGTTAGGGAACATAACTGGCTCTGCTGTTGGCAGTCCTATTAGACAGCATCTTTCATAAATCTACCACTGCATGAAATCAGACTCAAAGAAGTTCCATGTTTTTCCAGATAAAGTAAAAACATATGTCAATGCTGAATGAAAAATGTTCAGTATGCAAGAGAATATTTTTCCTGTTTTCCACAGAAACAAAATAATATTTAATCTATAACACAAGGCTTAAAAACAAAAACAGGAGGAACTTACACCTAAGATAATTTGAGAAAAATATTTTCCCTTTTCCTCTACTTTTGACCATGCAATGATCTGTAGTTATTTCTGCTAACTCTGGTGAAATTAATGAGTTTTGATACAGGAGAATTTTAAATAATCTTTCAAGAGAGAAATCCCTTTATGTGCAGAGCCTGTACCCATAAATATTGAATTATTCCTAAAGATGTGAACCTTTTGGGAGTGGGAACATCAAAATACCAGGATAAGCAGAGGTTACACAAGAATTTTTAAAGCAGACAGGAAGCGTAGATTACATGACTTGGACATTTGGTCCTGTATCTGACAGATTACTTTGGTCCATGTGTGTATTGTAGGACAAACAGCTCTTGGCCACTTCAGTTCAATGAAGTCTGGTTCCCCTCTCAGTGAGGATGGATTTGCTCAGTAAATTCACTTGGTCAGAATAGATGGAACCAAAGAGTCTGTCGACAGAAGTCTGTAGTTCAGAGTCACATGGATTCTTAGGATACTGCAACTCTTTGCAAGTGTGAGGAAGCAACATCTCCAGCTGCACTGAGCAGAAGCAGCACAAAGATCCGCTCCTTTTGATTTAAAAATCTTTCCAGGAGATGCCAACAAACCTATTCAGGAGTCGCCTATGGCCTCATGAACACATTATCTGATCAGAACACTCACCTGTCTGATGGAACTGTGAGCTTGTGTCCTGCTCGAGTGGGAAGCCAAGGGCAGAGTGCTGGGGCGAAGCACAGGGAGAGGCGCCATTGACCCGGGAGTCTGACTCGGGCTACAGTAAAGACAATAAGACACAAATTTAAGTTACTTGTATCCACATAATTTAAATATGGGCTTGTATGCAGCCATCTTGCTCCTTTCCTTTTTTATGTGCTCTTTCTTGTTTGTCCTTCAAACTATTGTAAGTTGGCTTAGGTCTATACAACTGCTGAGGGCTAAAAAAAACAAAAAACAAACAAACAAACAAACAAAAAAACCAAGAACTTTTTAGAAGAAAATTTAGACTTAAGAACAGTTCTTACAAGGCTCCAGTTGATGGTCTTGTTAAAAATAGTGTTCTGTTGCATCACAAAAACACAGTGTAATGTACAACATACACAGTATGCCAAGGTTCCCAGTCCAGCTCTGCAGAAAGACTACACAATGGGATTGCTGGCGTATTTATCTGCATGGACATATACACACATATATCCACACAGAGAGGACACACAGCTTGAGGCCCCTAAAAAGCTTTACAAGGATGACTAATCATGCTTAGAAACAACTGCTCAATCATGAACAGTTTTATAGAACTCCAGAATCAAGTGAAGACTCAAGACAGATTCAAAACTTCATAAAATCTAAAAAGTGGTAGCCAGCCATCACTCCTGCTGATGCTGCTTTTCAAGCATGTGGAAGACACCAAATTTGCAGGAATCTGTACTACTTAAAAATTTGTACCACATAAACTCCTGAAAATTATGAGAAATAACTTTGAGAAAGAAGCTTTTCTGGACTCCTAAATTCACTTGAAGGATCACTGACATTGATATTACATTTAGCTGTAACCATGTATGTGTTTGAGATTACATTTAAGTATACATATATGGACAGAAAATAAGACAAGACCATAGCAGCTCAGAAATCTTGGAAGGGACCTTGTTCAGGCATTTTTCCCTTCTTTTCCTTCCTTCTTTTAAAAATTCTTTTGAGGAAGAGACTAGTAATACAGTATTTGAGCTCCAGAAGTGATTGTTCTGGAAAAAACAGAAATAAGTGAAATAATATTTACATCTGAGGTAGATGTAGCTGAAATTTTTGCTTCTATCACTTAACTTTTTGATTGCAAATCATCAAATTACTTCTGAACAGCTTAAGGAGCTGGTTATTTAAGTAAATCTATCAAAAGCAGATACTGAAGTAATACAAAAGATTATTGCTTTTAACATCTTTGAGCAAGTACCTAGAACAGCTATGAGACTCAATGCAGAGTTAGAATACAGAATGGCTGTTTGTGCACAAGTTTGCTCCTTTGCACCTTGCAGCCTCAATTGCAATACTCAATTTCTTGAGATAGCTTGCAATTTAACAAAAACAATCTTCAGTAAAACTGAAGATTGTTGAACAATGAAAGATACTTTTTCTTCCATATACAGTAGTGAGAAACAGAAGAAAATGTTCCCTTGAGCACTCAGCAAATTTTTTTTTTCTCCTCTAAATCTCATCTCTTTCAGCATGACAATACTAAGGGCCAGCTTTGACTAAAAGAATAAACCAAGAGATATTAGTCTGCATAGAAGACAAAGAAAAATGGAAATGTTTTCAAGCCAGAGAAGGATTTTACTGCCAAGACACTTCTATGAACAGTGAATAACTATCAAGTAGTTAAGCAGTTTGCTACTCAGTACCAGACTTCAATCCAGCTACAGAGTCTAAGTAAAATGAGTGTGGTGATTTTAAATCAGTGAAGCCTGGGATAACTTAACCCAGGCAATTCTGTATTGTCAGGAACCACTGTTCGAGATGTTAGAGCTGTAATGGCAAAGAGAGGAAGCAAATTCTCCAAAGGCTAAGAGTCCCTTCAATACAGAACAACAAAATTAACTCCAGCAGCAGAGTGACTGCTTGCCCACCCCACAAACAGATGAACAGGGAGAATGTGAATCATCCAAAATGCAAACTTGCACCTGGACTAAATCTCTGTCCCTGTTCAAGCAGCAACTATGAATAAACTGTGCACAGATGACTGAGGGTGAATGAGAAGGTCTGTGCTGGACATACAAAACTGCAGTACAGCAACACATAGGCTCAGTCAAGGATAGTGAGGCACTGCAAAGTCAACAGTTCATGTCGATAGATAGAAACGAAATGCCTACAAACTCAGGTGATGAGTTAGTCAAGGTACCACTTAGTTCTATTGTAAGTGATAAAAGAGCATTGCAGAGCACAAGGACTACTGGTGGACAAACTGAGAGAAAACAAAACATACATGGAATACCTGACATTGATGTACCATATATTGCTGCAGCAATCAGAATGAAATATTGCAGGTGGATTTAAAAACAAGTCAAAAATCACAAACCCACTGTCTTCTAATCAGAGGGCAATGTCTGATTACTTCATTTTCATTTAAATAGACTGATAAACATTACACTACATAGTTTCAGTGACTGCAATAAAAAGAAAAGCCAAAACAAACAAACTCTTCCTCCAAATTAAGGACAGTATTGTTAAGCAGCTGAAGAGTGGGGTTTGGAGCAGAAAGTGAAAGTTTGTGGTAGTGGTATAATTGCCCTAATATAATAATCAGATACTGGAAAATGTTAAATGCAAACCAGTTGAGGATACAGATATATCTGCATGTATTTATATGACTTAACAATTTTACTGTTAGAGAACTTGAGAAAAATAACAGTAGAAAATCATATTCTATTTGACTCTAACTGCATAACACCTACAAAATATTAGTACTTCCATCATAACCCACTCCAGCCATCATGAAGTTAATATATTCTTATTCAAAACAACTCAGCAGACAACCCTTAAGTCAGAAACCAAAAGAAAACAGCTCTAGATGTTATTATATACCTGCTGCTTCTTCTTGAAAGAAATAAAAGCAAGGATACTGAGCATGCCTTTATAGGGATGAGGGAGAGGTTTCCAACTCCAGCCTCAGAGAGTTTTCAAACTTCTTTTTAGGCAAAACCAAAGATATGAAGGGACAGATAAGTTCTTCTCCAGAAAACTCTGAAATTGTAGGGTTTTTTCTGTATTACATCAGTTTTTAAAGCATTTCAAAGGAGATATTTATTTCAACCAGTTTTAATCTACAGTGCCTTATTTCACTGTGCCTCCTACTGGTGTCTTTCTCAAAGAAGAGCCTGAAGTGCTCTGTGGCTTAATGGATAGGTAAGATATACCTGCTCTTTACTCTACTTCTGCTACTTTTTGTATAAACCAAACTAAATCTCAGGGTCTCCAATCTGAATCACAGGAAACCTCAAAAATGCCGATTTTATTACCACATTCATTACAGAAGTTTCTTCTCGCTCCAGACTTTTTCTCCCAGCTACAAAAGAAACAAACTCTCCTATGCTCTTCTGATAAAGCTCCTCTCCTTTCAGCTGGAGAGGGAGTTGCAACCTCTATTTACTTTCTCAGTCTGATCATGCAGCCGTTGACAGATGATTTTAGCTCCCACTAACTTCAATATCAAATTCTATATGAAACTGCTATTGAGTAGCTCAGAAAAAAAAAGAGAAAAATCCAAACAGACTTTAAATGCCCTTCATAATAGATCTCACTTCAGCTTCGCAAATGCAGTATCTATAAAGGCTAAAGAAAGAAAAATGAAAACGAATTCTTTGTTTTTTCTATGTCTGATTAACATGTTGGTATCAAAGCTGTCACATGCCAGTTCTGTTTCACCTTCCTCTTTGGCACCCTAATCAATCAGGCATACAAAAATGACAACATACTGCAACAGCCACCAATCCTTTGGGCTTGCTAAAATAAAAATAGTATGGTAACCTCAGAATTGTGACCTGAAGTAGACAAATGTGCAGTGAGGATGCATGCATATTTCTGCCAAAGGTGCTCTCTGAAGAATGTCCTAGAATGCTCTCATCTAGATTAAACAGTTACTACATGAAACTTTCTAACTTTCATTAACTCTCTACCCCAGTATCTGTGTGTAGACAGACACCAATCTTCTGGAGAAAAAAAAGTCCTAGTATTTTATAAGCAGTGGTATAAAACAGCGTGGAGAAGAGGAATGGGGAGACTTGCTGTTGACAGAAGAGACAAACAGAGATGGCATGAAATGCCATCTATGGCAAAGATATTTCTGTAAGACAGTTGTGTCCTTTAATGCTAGTAATTACACTGTTGTTATATATTTTGAAATTGAGACTTATCAGCACCTTTCATGCAAATCACCCATCTCATCAATAAGAAAAGGTATTCCTTTTATCCACTAAAAATAACTGGGACAGCCAGTAAAAGCAAAAGAAACAAATAAATATAAATAGGCTTCCAATAAAGTCCTTCCCCAAGCAGTGAAAGAGATAAAGGCTTTCATAAAAGGTAGTGGCCAAGCTCACAGAACAACAAACCTGCTGAAGAGTGGTCATTTTTTCAGAAAGGGGGCAGTAATGGGAATCAGTGCTGCTTCATAATTCGATTGATGTCAAAATAAATTTCAAAGAACATTGCTAAAAATTTAAATTATTTATAATTTCCGAATCCCCATCAGGGAGTAGCTTCAACATTCTGGAAATAGCTTGGAAAACATCCGGTAAATTAAGTAATGATATGTATAGAAAGGAATATTGATAAGCATAACATAAGAAGCATAACATTTATAACATAAATAAAGTATGTTATAAAAGAAATAATGGAGACCTTCTCATATACTTGACTTTGTAGCTACTTTATTAAATGACAGAGGAGAAACAAAGACCTTAGGAAATAATACTTGGAACAAGCAGCAGCATGGCATGACTCCCACAGAGACAGGACAATTTGGACAGAAAGCAAAAGAGCAAGAGTATACAGTAAATGAGGTGTAAACAGTCAGAAATATTGAAAAAGGTCACCTCTATTCTACTTTACCCTATCTGAACCCAAAAGCTGCAGAATGCCTAGAAAATTCCAAAGGCAGAAATGATACGGAAGAATTACTGTTCCTTCTCCCACCCACTTTATCACAACAAAAACTAACACCTAAAGGTGTTAGGAAAAATGGTAAAAGGATTCCAAAAAGACTACAAAATTTTAAGATCATCCTCAGCTACACTGTGGGGGGG